>JASANB010005368.1:0-17879 GCA_030248155.1 Sabatieria punctata
TTACGATGATGCAACTAACTTGATTGTTTAAAATCTACGAAAAAGATGTAAATATGTGTACGTAGCAAGCACAGCTAAATTAACGAGAAAAAGTTTGATTGCAAGCGTTGCATACAATAACAGACTGAAATGACAAAAATCAAGGGTTGCAACAACTTCAACACCGTCTGGGGGTTAACCCTAATCACGGCGTGAAAGATTGAATAAGGAAGTGATTGCAGAAAAGTAAGTGTGATAGATAAGTGCAAAACATAATCACATAGCCAGGATTATAAAAAGGCCCCAGAGGGAATCGAACCCTCGACCCCTGGTTTACGAGACCAGTGCTCTAACCGCTGAGCTATAGAGCCTTCTGTAAATCTACTCTAACTGGCCCTAGCGCACCTGTTTCTTCAAAAATAGCTATTCCGATGAAATTGGGTTAGTGGTGGCAATGCAAAACTCCTGGGTAAATGGCATATTTCCATCTACTGTTGTTTGGGTATGGGTTTTTCTGGGTCGGTATGGGTAGGTATTTTTCGGCACACCCAGGAATCGGTTCGGTATGGGTAGGTATTCGCAAAAATACCGGTATTTATTCGGTATTTGCTGAAAGTGTTTTACAAAGTCAAAACTCTGAATTTCCCATTTACAAGGCCATGTTAGCCTTGTTAGTTTTAAAACGTCTCTTAGAAAGTTTTATGACAGTCTTAGTTTATATGTAACTAGTCTAGTATATATCCCTTGCGTCACGACCAACATTTGTTGCCATGTGACTGGTATGTTTTACCAAATCGCTCGGGAATAAACTGTCTGTCTGTCTGTCTGTCTGTCTGTCTGTCTGTCTGTCTGTCTGTCTGTCTGTCTGTCTGTCTGTCTGTCTGTCTGTCTGTCTGTCTGTCTGTCTGTCTGTCTGTCTGTCTGTCTGTCTGTCTGTCTGTCTGTCTGTCTGTCTGTCTGTCTGTCTGTCTGTCTGTCTGTCTGTCTGTCTGTCTGTCTGTCTGTCTGTCTGTCATGGATTTAGTGATTTCCAAAATCAGAGGCTAGAAAATCCATCAAAAGCAATGGGATTTACTGTTTTTAGGAATTTTTGAAATTATTATTTAGTTTTACTTGTGTCAAAAATTGTATCTATAACTAATTTTGGATAAGAGAAATGCTTCCATTGTAATTACTGTCGGTTTAAGACCTGCTAGTGTACAGTATGGAGATCTAACGAGCAGTGACAAAATGCAGTGCTATTTTATTGATCAACAGATCGCCGGGCGACTTTTCTGTAGAAAAACTGTCGCTCCGACTCCGAGTAGTAAAAATTTTCTGCTCAACAGACATTTTTGCGAGCTTCTTCCAAATTTTTCGCTGGTTGAGCGCTTTCCTGCATTCTTATAGTGGTTTCGCACTAAAACAATATCATTTACACATTCCTGCCATTGAAAATTCAACATAAAAAAGGCCGGCGACAAAAGATAGTTCAATTTCTAACTACATTTTTGTAGATTTTTGTCGCCAGCGGAAAGAACTCGCGCGGCGTTCATACTTTAAACGAGTTTTTCTACGTTTTGCCGTTTCGAGTTTGCCCTATAAATTTTCAAGAGGAACGTGTACGTGACAATATTATTGACTTTTGCACATTCGTTTAAGCTTGATCTTGCCTTTTTATAAAATTTGTCTATTTTTAGAAAAATACGAAATGTTCAGGATTGGAGTTGCGTTGAGGATTGAATGTCATATGTTTCCTGGCAGAAATGTAATGTAGTTACTAGAAATGGCGCTATTTTGACACAATACAATACAAAACAGGTTTCCGGTACCTATTTTTGAATAGCATTACTACAGTATGTCAATCGGCAAAAATTCCCAGTAACACCGAATTTCTGACGTTTGGCAACCTGACTACAAATTGACTACAAACGACTACCATACATGTAACAGCTCCGGGCCGACCTGGGGGAGGGGGGGGTAGGGGGGTTTCCTCAGGTGGGGGGTCGAGGGGGGCCCAAATTTCGAAAAGCTCCAAAACGCCTAGAAATGCGTTTTTAGCACGTTTTTCTCAGTAAGGACGCTAAAAAACGCAATTTTAAGCTGCCAAATAGCGTTTTAAAGTTAAAAACAAGCAAAAAATGACAAAAAGAGCTTCCAAAAACACCGATTTTTCTTAAATATCAGCAGTGGAAACGCCAAATTCGGCTTCGAAAGGCTTTTCAAGTGAATTTTAAGCTAAAAATTTGTGATTTCTGACCCAGTTTGTTAATACTGGAGCCACTACTAGTACTTGTATTTTTTGGTCGGGGGAGGGGTCCCTTAACCTGTCTCGGGGAGGGGGGGTGAGGGGCGGGGTTTGGCCTTTCCAGCAGGGGGGGTGGGGTAACCCCCCAAACCCCCTAGTACATGTATGAAGAGTACATATTTTTGAACCTGAATTTGACAACTACAATCTAAGACTACAAATTGAAATTCTCTGAGGAAATAACTGTAGCGTGTGTCCCTACATGAATACAGAAAGGTGGAAGCTGAATAACAATCAAAAGAAAGCAAACTGTTAAAGTGAAAGGTGCTTTTGAGCTGTTGGTCATGGGCGTGTGGGCGAAATTAGCTTAGCACTCACCTTTCGCTTGTCTATTGAAAGTGCCTCGTGTGTATCATCTAGAGAAATGTGCTAGTTGGGACTCTGTTGGATAACTCTCGGACAGAAGAGAGATCTTAACATACATAACTAAGGCAAAACCATGAACGATCGGCTGTCTCTATCAAAATCAAGCTGTTGTGTAGCGAACAGGTAAGTGTGGAATCTAACTGTTATGATTACTGTTGATTGGGTATACCGAACTACAGTTGGTAGGTAGTAGGTACCACCAAATTTCAGGTAAGTCCAGGTTCAGGTATCTCTAAAATCCAATTTCAGGTTCAGGTTCAGGTTCAGGTACATTTTTCAAAAGTACCCAAGGTGTCAGATTCAGGTTCAGGTACTTTCAAATAAAGACACAAATTTTCGGCTATGAGCTAAATCAATAGCGCTCCTGTTCCTTTTCATAAGAAAACGATCCATGTTCAAAGCAATCGAAATTTACAAACCAACAATTCGACAAAACCGAGAAAAACGCCAGACAATTTTTTGCGGTATGACGGACCGATCGCCAGGCACGCACCCCACGCACTCCACAAACGTTCATTTCAAACTCTAAGTTCCGGCATTAAGCTAAGGCTCAGGCTTACATAAGTTCTACTAGCTGACGTTTAAGCTTACGTTCAACAAACAAACTAAAGCTTTGATTTAGGCATAGAGGAAGACAAGCTTTCATAAAGTCAATTTCCGGATGGGGCTTTTCCCTATAATCACCTCATTTTTAAGTTACACTACACGTAGGTGCAGATAATGTGCATTATACGCTTCACGCTAACCATTTTTGAGAACAAAACAGTAGAGCGTCAAACAATATCTGATCTAACCAACTGACAGTATGTGCTACTTGTACCGGGAAGTTTAAGACAAGAAAAACCTGAAAAGTAGGTACCGACCTAGTAGGTGTCAGCTAAGTACTTTTATTTTCAAGTAGGTTCAGGTTCAGGTTCAGGTTCACAATTTTCAGGTTAATACCCAGGTTTCAGGTTCAGGTTCAGGTATACCTACCAACTGTATACCGAACCCATACCGAAAAATAGGTATTTTTGGAATACCTACCCAATAAATACCTACTGATTCCAGCTATTTTTATAAGTACCGATACCCGCTGTGCCGATTATTTTGGGACTAGGCTTTTAGGCTTGCCACCCACTCAGGCGCTCCTACCATCCTCAGCCCCCTCAGGAATTGAAAGTTCTACACCCCTCAGCCGAAATGCTAGCTCATGTCTGCATGCAGATGAAGAGCTACGTATGTATGCATAATTTATCACAAAAGTAGGTAGGTAGGTATGTATGTACAGTAAAGTCAACAACAGCATAAGAAAGTCTTTCTACGCATAATTTATAAATATCTATATTTTATAATTGTTTCCTGCACAAAAATCTACCAAAAATTGCTGTAATGGTAGAGTCGGCCTGAAGAGGTACATAGCTCAAAGATATCAGACTTCAACGGTGGCAGCCCACGTGAGCCCCCTGAAAAAAGGTCTACTATACAATGTAGCACCTAGTACGTACAGAATGTTGTACGTAGATGGGTCTGGGTGGCCATACCCCATAACCTGCCGAGCCGATGCCTATATGTACCACCCCCTCAATCGATCGCGTTAACACTTGTCAGTCAGCGCCTACCCCCTCGGCCACTCGCACCCCCAAACTTTGGCGACATACTGTATTTTCGGAAACCAAATTTGCAGAACTTTCTCGACGTTTAGTAGCAATTCTCAATTCGGTGACTCTTTTTAACATACATTTAACAAGGGGTGCCAGGGTCTACACCCCACGCGACTTAGGCCCCAGACCCCTGATCGGAGACCCTCCCCGAAACCATTTTTCCCAACAGCAGTTTTAGCCGTATTTGAGTCCAAATTTGCGATTTTTGAGGATTTTTAGCCGAAAATTGCGATTTTTGAGCGTATTACGTCCCCCCTCCGAAATTTTGGGAAAGCGAATTTAAACCCTGTATGTACACCCCCGCCAAAAAGCCTTGCAGTTTTTTTGGCCAATGTATGGACACTTGCCAGCCAGCCCATAGCCCTTCGGCCGTCAGATGCCAGCCAAATTGCAACCATTTTCAGAAGTGACTTCATATCCATTCTATCGCCTGGCAGAAAACGCATGCCCTTTTTTCCGGCCCATCTATCACATACAGTAATGTTAAAAATGTCCCATCGCTTTTTCGGCCTTCACTCAAACGTTTCGTTCTCAGTCACTTCTTTACCGATTTGGCTCAAATTTTCAGCAAAAATTAACAACATGGTTGGCTAAATATTCTGCAAGCTTAGTGCCAAAATTCCGACTCATACTGGTTTTATGACCCGAAAACTAGCGAAATTCGTCATCTCGGACGTTGCCCTTCTTTCACTGCCAGCCACTCCTAGCCCAGCCATGCTGCTGGGTCGAGTGCCAGTCACGGCGTGTTGATGCCATGATGCTGACGGCTCCCGGTGCCCCATATGCCAGAGGGCTCCCGGCATAGTTGGTTTCTCAGACAGCTTCTGACATCGTAGATCTTCTTCTCCAATGCGGCATGCTTTGTGGAACGGCTTCGGTGCTTAGGCAGATCCAGTCGGTTCCCATTTTACCTACTCGCTGTCACCAGCTTTCGGTGGTCTGGGTGGAGCTTGCGCCGATCACCAACTCTTTATGGCAAGAACTTGCCGCGCCGAGAGGATGAGCGCACGACGTCACGCACATTGATTAGGCGGCCTAAACCACTACACCAACTGTGCCGGCTAGAACAAAGTTGCGATAAAGAGGAAAATATTATCGCCCCAAAGAAAAAAGGCTACGAGAACACCAAAAATCGTCACATGAATGACGGAAAATAGATTTTAATCGACCGAGAACATTTCTGCCAATTAAGTCTTGGCATTCTCTCTGATCGGAGGGGGGGCAGGTGCTGTTTATCGGGTACGTCATAGAAGTGGAACAACCAGTCACAGTTTCCTGGACAGAGTCGGATCTGGCAACGGTTTGCGCTCTCAGTTTGTGCGCCTGACAGAGTCCTTTCGTCAAAGGGGTCAGTGCATAGTGGAGCCATCGAAGCGGACATTCTTGATGACCTAAAACAGTTGGCACCGGTCAGATGTGGGTCGAGAGGCCTGAGTCATCTTTGGGGGGTAAAGGGGGAGCCGGCCCCCAAAGCTCCTCCGTTCCTCCCCAGCCCGGACCTGCTGATACCTGCATGTTTTCTACATACTCGTGTTAATCTAGTTTACTTTCAGACATCTACAGTACTCTGAAGTTGCTGTTCAGTGATTGGATGGCTGTGCTTGGAGGGCGTGGCTTGAGCCAGCTAACTATAAATATCTGCTTCAGACAGAATCATGTCATTCAAGCTATTTAGGCTTATCTTGAGGTTGAAAAGTTTGAAGAGAAATGTGCTACTTGGATAACTCTGAGAAAGGAGATAATACGTACACCAACACAAACATGCTGGGCATGTGCTATGACTTGATGCTTACTTGCAGTTTCAAGTGATACTGCATGCTCAACATGTACTGTATGGTTCAGCAGTGAAAGCTGGTGCTTCGGTAAGTATTGCTGTGGTGTGAAGTGAATATTGAGCAAGTTGCACGTCTCAACCGCACGTTGATGGTGTAGAAAGTTTATATCAATGTAGCTGTTGTGGTGATAAGCTGTTGTGGTAAGCTTATTACTAGCTATCACTGTTAGGATAGATTGCAGTGTGTGCAAATCGTCTCTGTACAAGTATTTGTGCCTTTTACCTCTGTACAGAATGTTCTGGAAAGGTAAAGTCACTCTCTCTGCCTGCCTGCCTGCCTGCCTGCCTGCCTGCCTGCCTGCCTGCCTGCCTGCCTGCCTGCCTGCCTGCTTCGGTCCAAAAATAGAACAGTAGCAAACAAACAAGCTGTTCCAAAATACACAGGTGATGCATAGATTCAATCCAGCACCGGTAGAAACTGACAAACGATTTCTTCGCTCAGCTCACGTGAACCGAAAATTTTGAACAACCTTTGCAAGCCAATAAGTTGACATTTTTTCCTGCAAATTTGTCAGCCACTACAGTTTCTACAAAGGAGCTCTAGACTAATTTACAGAACAAACGACCAAGAATTGGGCTCACAGAAGCGTATCAAATTTTTCCGTTCAGGTGAGCTGAAGGGAAAAATTGTTTGTTTCTACCGGTACAGATTGGAACTGGTATTCGAAAGATATACAGAATATAGTCTGATCCAATCTTGCATCCGAATAAATAGTTTTATTCTTATTCTAATTTATTCATATGGTACAGTAGAGCTTTCAATCTTAGTCTTGTCTCAGAAGGTCTAATTTAGACTTGTAAGCTTGTTTTGCTCTGGAACCGCAGCTGCTCTGTCCTAAGGGATATAATTGCCCATTCTTTTGTCAGTAAGAGAAAGCGGCGAATGAGAAATGCTTTGCCGACCGATCCAACCCAATCACAAAGCACGTACATATGCAAATTATTCAGACCCTGTTATGACAGAGGTACCGACACAGAGACTGGGAACCTTTTCTGGTCCCAGTAACGTATGATCCCACTTCATTCAAGTTTCATACAATAAATGGCACCGGTACCAAATGGTAGTTGCACCTATGAACAAATGTAAGCTGTGCCATGCCATTATAACTTTTTGTGCAAAGGCCCTGCAAAACTAAAAGTTAGGTATGAGTTGGCCAAACAAAAAGCGCAAAAACGGATCAAAATTGGTCGGGTACGCTATTCGTCGGGACAGATTCAGTCGGTTCCCATTTTACCTACTCGCTGTAACTAGGTGTCGCCAATGGTTTTCAAAAATTCACGCTACGGCAAAAAAATTATGCTAAAACCGCCGATAACATGACCGGATACGACAATTCAGGCAAAAAACCGCACTTGATTCCATGAAAAATTAGAAAAATTCGATCTAAAAACATCCGTCTGCGAAGAACTTTTGTATGGCGCACTTGGTACCATTTTTATTTGTGGGGAACAGATTTGAATAACTGTATCGCGTAAATTAGTGTTTATAACTTGGTCGTCGTCCCGGTGTAAGTGCAATCCGCCTACCGGTGCTTTCCGCCTACTCAGTAAAGAGGTGCTATCCGCCGACAACTAGGTGCTATCCGCCAACCACTAAGGTGCTTTGCGCCTACTTTTCGGTGCGATTCGCCTACTCAGGTCTGATCAGAGTGACACCAGTTTTAAATGCAGGCACAGGGCGCAATTAGCCTAAATATGACGAAGAGGGCGCCTGGGGATAGGACACCTCCCCTACGCAGGTCAAATTTGAGTGACATGTAATAGTGACTCCTAAATAAGACAAAGAGGGAAAGTAAGAGTGGCTGAGAGGCCCGGCCGGTCGCCCAATAAAATAAAGTTCAAAAAGGCGGCCGCGCATGTTTCTTTTATGGTCATGGAGGCGGCTGACTTTGGACCGGCCGAGTTCGGCAAATCCAAAATGGATGCTAAATGTTTGAAATTTGTTAGTCGTGTGCATGAAAACCGTGTTTACCGGTTTCAAGTGCGATGTCGAAAGGCGAATGGATCAGAGTACTGGGTGTGCAGTCACTGCCGACAGCTCAAAGAAAAGGACAATCGAAACGGCGCTGTGAGTTCAATTTGTATTTTTAACTTTGTGTAATGTGCTAAAATCTACATACTGTATCATAAAATCAAAACCTATTAATTTCTACGCGCCAGCTGCTTTCTCAACCATCTGAACGAACCAATCGCTCGCTACTTGGACCATTTGAGCTGCTGTCTTGGAGTGGACAAGAACTGTGGCATGGCCAATGAGCGAGCAGATTATTTTTGATGATCCCTGGTTTTTGTTCTGAGAATTGACTGTGATTGATGTTAATTATTTCGTTGTGCTATACGTAGTATTATTTGTTATGTAGAGCGCTAAGAGAAAGGATAACTGTGAGTTCTTTATTAATTACCTTGGCGGCGTACAACACTTGATAAGTAGGCGGATAGCACCTGATAGTGGGCGGATAGCACCTAATAGGTAGGCGGATAGCACCTAATTAGTCGGCGCACTGGGCTGGTCACTAATTGGGGTCAAATAGTGGGCGGATAGCACCTCAACCGTCGTCCCAGCGGTGACTGATTTTCTATGGCGCGAGTTACGAAGGTGCAACCAACTTGATTGTTTAAAATCTACTGTAAATATGTGAATATTCGTCGCACAGGTAAATTAATGCGAAAAAGTATGGTTGCAATTGTTGGGTACAATAAAAGCCAGAAATGGTAAAAATTAAGGGTTATAGAAACTTCAACACCGTTTGTAGGGTTAATGGCAAATAGCAGAGAGCCAATTCTTATATCAGTCCAAAGCCTGAAGTCTACTGTACGTGGAACCGAATGAACATCTTGCGCCGAGTTTGTCGTTTTTTCACAAGAACGAGGAACATGAAAAAAATCCACGAAAAAGCCGATTTTCAGTAGTTAAGAAAGAATCCAAATTGTGGGGATCACGTCAAACTGCGCTAAGAAAAAAAGTGGTGCTATATAGGTAACGAGTTGCGGTGATTTTAAATCCGGTTAGGCTTTTTTAATTACGATTAAGATTTTTAATTTACGTTACGCTTAACAGTTACAGTAATTAAAAAAATCCGGATACGGAAATCAAACGAATACGAAAATTAAAATTTAGCAGTACGTAAATTAATTTCCGTACGCGAATTAATTAATTTACGTTCCTAGCGCAAAACAGAATTTTCTGTTGAATCCTGAGCCCCCGCATTGTTTTGTTGTATTATAGACATATTTTTGGTTACTACTGAATCTTAAATGCGGCTTTAAGGCTAATTTTCGGAAAATTTTTCGCCTGAAGCAATTTGTTTCAAGCAAGGTATTCTGAGTGTAAACACTTTAGGTACATAGGTCTTAATAAAAAGCACTTTTCCCTTTGAAGTAAGTCTTTCTGACAGTAAAACTCTTTAGGTAAAGCGTATTCTACTTAAGCTTGTAATCTCTGAAAACAGCTCCGTTTGAATCCAAATCCATTTCAAATTGACAAAACATGAGCTACAGTATCAAACACGCTGGGGGCCGGTCTTCGTGAAATTAAGAACAGCCGCCCTATTTTCCGCCATTGTTTTTTCGGAGGAAAAAAATAAACGACGAAGATAGCGAACATAAAAAATGCAAAAGAACAAGCAGAATACGTATTTTAGGAAGGCGACGTATTACCTTAGGGATCCATTGAAGCTTAGCTGCTCTTATTACCTAACCACTCCTTTCTCTCTCTCCCACTCTGCAGTGCTGGCGCCGACCGAAGTGAAGAAACGAATAAAAATAATAAAAAGAAGAGTTGTTAGCCAGCTTAGCACCTTCCACGCACAAAATTACTTTTTGACTGTGTGTATTATGCGAATGCAATAATTCCTTCCTCAACCGGCTCGATTCCTCTGATTGAATCCGATAAAAAAGATTTTTCTTTTTTGTCTTTATTTTTCTCTCCAGCATTGAGCGCTGCGTAAGATCGGCGGCGTAGTTTGCGTAGCTTGCCGTAGTTTACGTGGCCTTATCTTTCGCGTTGAGATAATAAACCATGATGGCCCACCAAATGATCAAAGACAGAGTGGCGTTCAGAGATTACAAGCTTTGCGCACATGGGCTTTAACTCTTTCAATAAGTAGTTTTCTCTTTGAAGTAATTCTTTCCGGATACCGTAACTCGGCTTCCAATAAGGGGTGGTACAGCTTCAAGAAAAACGGGTTTGTACTCTAACACAAAATTTCCAAATTTGCATGTCAGAAGTAGCAGTGTTGTAATGGTAGATGTTCGCGAACGCCTAAAAGGTGATTGCGGATGCTTATAATGCTATTGGACTGTTCAATCTCATATGACAGAGCTTGACCAGTTCACTTGGTTGTGACTTGTCTCAACTTTGGTTGTGAGGCTCAAGTCGCTTCGAGGCCTCGCAAAAAGTTATTCGCAAAAAAACTCAAGAAAGGTGGATTGAGCATAATTTTCAAAGGCTTCTATAACATTATCACAGCAAACTACCACTACTGTACCAAATCATACCAACCAAATTCAAACTGAATTAGCTAGTACCATACCATATCGAATTCAATTCGCCAACTTTATACTATACCATACCATATCGAATTCAATTCGCCAACTTTATACTATACCATACCATATCGAATTCAATTCGCCAACTTTATACTATACCATACCATATCGAATTCAATTCGCCAACTTTATACTATACCATACCATATCGAATTCAATTCGCCAACTTTATACTATACCATACCATATCGAATTCAATTCGCCAACTTTATACTATACCATACCATATCGAATTCAATTCGCCAACTTTATACTATACCATACCATATCGAATTCAATTCGCCAACTTTATACTATACCATACCATATCAAATTCAATTCGCCAACTTTATACTATACCATACCATATCGAATTCAATTCGCCAACTTTATACTATACCATACCATATCGAATTCAATTCGCCAACTTTATACTATACCATACCATATCAAATTTAATTCGCCAACTTTATACTATACCATACCATATCGAATTCAATTCGCCAACTTTATACTATACCATACCATATCGAATTCAATTCGCCAACTTTATACTATACCATACCATATCGAATTCAATTCGCCAACTTTATACTATACCATACCATATCGAATTCAATTCGCCAACTTTATACTATACCATACCACATCGAATTCAATTCGCCAACTTTATACTATACCATACCATATCGAATTCAATTCGCCAACTTTATACTATACCATACCATATCGAATTCAATTCGCCAACTTTATACTATACCATACCATATCGAATTCAATTCGCCAACTTTATACTATACCATACCATATCGAATTCAATTCGCCAACTTTATACTACACCATACCATATCAAATTCAATTCGCCAACTTTATACTATACCATACCATATCGAATTCAATTCGCCAACTTTATACTATACCATACCATATCGAATTCAATTCGCCAACTTTATACTATACCATACCATATCGAATTCAATTCGCCAACTTTATACTATACCATACCATATCGAATTCAATTCGCCAACTTTATACTATACCATACCATATCGAATTCAATTCGCCAACTTTATACTATACCATACCATATCGAATTCAATTCGCCAACTTTATACTGGATGATATCTGTCTGCCTAATTATTGTTGACAGCGTCTCTACGAATCTCGATCTAAGGCTACCGACAAACGGCAGCATATGGCTTTAGATTATTGCGATCAGAGAACTAGCAGTACCTGCGGCTGATGCAGGTCTGCAGCTATAAATCCGTGCAGACCTATCTTCACCGAAACAGACAGAAGTTTGATTGTACGTAAGTTGTCTAGTGAGAACAGAACCTTCGCAATATGATAACTAACGTAACTTCAAATTTCACAAACGCACCCTCATTTTCCGTACGCATGCTAGCTGGTAGTTTATATACGCTGGTAGCTCTCACAGGCCTACTGCTTTATGTTTTAGTCACTGTTGCTTTTCTGAAGTACCGTAAGGATTTCAAAAATGCTTTCTACATTATTTCCAGCCACTTAGCAGTCAGTGACTACGGCGGCTTGCTGTTCAATGTCACTTTCAACATTCCTCACGTTTTCATAGCTCGCCCGTTCTACCCGCACTTTCTCGAAAGACTGATTTTGATTTCAACCACCGTACTATCTAGTTCTATGTTCTTTCTGACCTTCTTAGTTGCTCTGCAACGGTTTTCCGTCTTTGTTTGGACCTCACTGGAGTTTCGTTTATTCGATAAGGGTAGAGTTGGCTACACCTGCATGTGCGCATGGCTGTTGGCAACGGGTTTGACCGTTCAAATCCATTTGGGAGGTTGCGAGTACTGTTGCTAAGTAAATTATAATTTTAATTTTAATTATATTTTTTAGAAATTTACTAATACAAGTAAATTATTTGGTAAGTAAATTATAATTAAATTAAATTTCTACGACAATAGGGAAAGTTAATTATAATTATAATTTGTAAATTATACTTACCAAAAATAATTTACTTAATTTACTTAAAATATACTTAATTTACTCACACACGCCTAGCTATTGCTGAACTTTTTTGGCAGCATGCAAGTGCTGCATGAGTGTCTGCTTTCAGTATCTATAATCTATACCTTTCAATGGCAAGCCATACTTGCATTACAATTTTGCGCCCGCCCATCCACCGCCTTTCGTCTTTGCGCTTGTTTCTCTTAATCTCCCACAAAGCAAACTACTCCAATTTATCCGGCAAGCCATAAGAGTGGATATTAGGCACTTTTCAGCTAGTTTTGCTATGCGATAGCATATGTTCAGTTTCAAAGGCATTGTTTGTTGTGGATGTAAGCAGAAACTGACTGGAAAGCCTACTGAGATTGAGGTTCTAATTCTGACGAACTGTCATTATTACTGTTGACAGACATAGGCTATCATTTCGGCTGAGGGGTGATAAATTTTCAAATTCTGACGGGCTGGCAGGAGGGTTAGCGGCGGGTGATGGGGGTTGATAGATGGTAAGCCGAAAAGTCCGATTTTTCGCTGGAATTAAGGTTTTTTGGCTTATTTTTGTCTAAGTAGGTTGAAATAAGCTAATCTGAGCTAGCTAATTCACACCTAACCTATGCAAAAATCCTGAAGGAGGTAGCGGTAGCCTGAGGGACGGTAAGTCAGAGACTGAGGTGGGTACACCCCCTCACCCTCACTCAGCTCCCTTTGTCCATGTCTCTTTTCGACTTAACCTGTAACACCCTCGTTTAGTTTTCATTCCACAACTGTTATAGCATCCTTTCTTGGATGGAAGCAAAGCTGTAGGTGTTAGCCGCCAAAATCAGGCCTATTTTAAATATACTTAATATACTTAATTTAATTAAATGTGGTAAGTAAATTATAATTAAATTAAATTTCTCTCAGATATGGTAAGTAAATTTTAATTTAATTATATTTCTCCGGGCATGTGGTAAGTAAATTATAATTTAATTATATTTAAAATAAATTTACTTAGCAACAGTAGTTGCGAGAAACATTTCAACTATGAAAAGTTGAACTACCCGTTTTCGTGTCGAAGCGGTATTTTGCCGTTGGTTCCGTTGTTTATGTTCTCTTCTTTTCTACCGCCAATTATGATGCTAATGTATGGCACTATTTTTCTTCACATCCGTTTCACTAAGAACAGTGTTGCGCCGAAAGCCGGTGAAACATCGTCTCGCGGAGCATCGAGAAATGAGAGAAATTTTTTGATTCAAGGCTTTCTGGTTTGTTTCTTTCTGCAGACTTTGGCCTTGGGTTTTTGGTTTACTCCCACAGACAATCTCTGGGGTCCTATTGTCCTTAGTCTTTGGCATAAGGTGAATCGTGCTTGTAACCCGTGTATTTATTTGTTCTTCAACTCAACGCTAAAGAAAAAGTTGAGAAAGATTCTCAAGAAAACAAGTGAAGATAGCAGAAATACGCATCCTGTGGTCAAAAGAGGAACGAAAGATACTGGAAACAAAACTGTGCGGCGTGTCAGAGACAGTTGAGGTGGATCCCAATTTCAACTCTTTAAACTGATTCATTTTTGTTTATTGAAAAGATTCAGATTCTGTCGAGTCATTTGTTGTTTGTCTTTGCCCTGTTGTTGAGAAAGCAGTACAGAATTTTGGTTGCGAGCCAAACCAGCTAGAGCATTGTAATTAGTGTCAATTGAATCGAGACGTCACGGTCGTTCTTTTCATATTGCCATATTTATTGCAGTTAGTGGGTTGAAAGAGTATTCTATGAATGGGGCGCTATCTCTCAGTGTACACAAAAGACTCTCAGTTAGCCAGATCTGTGCGCAAGTTTCGCTCTGAACACTAATTTGCGCAACAGCTAAAATCTTTGGATATACCTTGGGCAAGAACTTGCTTCTCTACAACGTCAGACATGAGGCTGGAGTCAGTTGATGGCGTAAGCATTAATCAGTGTTCTTTTAACAAGCAAAGATGTCAAAGACAGATTGCTAAAATATCATACCAAATAGGGGGTGCTCGAAAGTTAGGTTTGCAGTAACCTGACGGTGTTCTAGGTGACAGAAATGAATTCGTCATCTAAAATTACCCCAGGAGTTGCATTTTGAGCAACATCTGAAGAGTCTCACAGTAGCTGCTCCAGTCAGACAAAATTTTGCAAAAAACAATTAAAATGAAAATAACTGGAAAACGCGACTATATAACGCCAAACGGACTGCAAAAATAGATTCTATGGACCAAAATTAAGTTTGACTCGGGAATATGAGCCGGTTCTCAGGCCGTTTATACCGTTTGGGTCAAATTTGAAAAATGTTGGGCAATTTTGCATAGTAAAACGGATCGCAGACAATTTTTTGACTGGTACACCCTTCCGAAAAACGCGTTTTTCCCGAAAACTAATTTGAGAATCCCCAAACATGTATATATCAGCGAACTCGCAATTGCACGAGGAATAAGAATCTGGAGTCCGCTTGTCGATTTGATCCTTCTATAAAAACTTGATTTTGCCGAAAATTGGTTTTTGGCGGAAAACACATACAAAACTGCGTGGAACCTTTGATTTCACGTTCGCACCTTGCAGCGCTTGTAATTTGCTATCGATTGATATAAAAAAAGTTGGGGTCTTGAAGAAAGTTTTTGAGAAAATCGCTTTTTTCCGCCACTGCCAATCATTTTGGCTTGGACTTTTCACCAGCCCTTTCAGTGGCTCACTCATTAATGAGAGAAAATCGCAAATCTCACGTGCTTGTATGTTGTTGACCAGATCAACCCACTCACCAAGCACACATTTACCTAAGCAAATCACAGACCTTATTACTATCACAGAAGTACTACTTCAAATGTTTGAGGTGGCACTTGTGGGTGCGGCACAGACATACCGCTCCCTGTCGGTTGCATTTGATGTTCCAAAGTCAGGCACTTAAAGGGACCTTAGGTGCTGGCAGACGTACTGCTGTCTACTGGGACACCACTGGGTAATGTAGGTACAGTTCAAAAGTACCCGATCAGGTATCAGATTGGTCTTGCAAATCTACCTGATAATCAGGTACAGGTATACCTGATCCACAGAACTGGTATGGTATGGTGTGCACTGTGGGTATCTTGTGGATATCAGCACAGCACCATATGTGATTTTTTTATGACTTTGTTCTTGTTCAAATTTCATACAATATGGTCCACTAGCTTACATAATATGCACTGATCACTGGCACATGTGACTTAGGGCAGTGGGTTCCATATTTGGTTTGCACGAAACATGGTACCATGTAGTGACTGCCCAAGTATGGCCCACAGACCACTAACTGCCCTAATAAGGACCTGTACTATGTTTGGTACCATTACCATTATGTACCCAACCGTTACACCTGCATGCATGCATGAATATCTTCGCCCATTGGGATCTATTTAACTGCAAGTAAATGAAGCTAAATGACTCGATGAAAAACAAGCACAAAAATAGCTTCTCAACAAAAGCTTCACCCGGACAAGACAAGGACAACAAAGCAAGAGCAATTAGCAAAGCGACTCATTAGTTTTACCTTTCTGATCTGCTCAAAAACAGCCACTTTACCTCTGACTGATTTTTGAGCGCGGTCAGAATCGTCATAGACAGAAGCATGCCCAACAAACTACTTTGCTTGTTGATCTTCGGTTTGGTCAGTCTGTGGTTGGCTGCTGGCAAGCAAGAACGGCAACGGCTCTGTGGCAGCAGACTCCTGCAGAAAATGAAGCAAATCTGCACCAGGAAAGACGGTAGCATCTGTTTCAAGGAAAACTTTATCGAATCCGCCGACAAACGAGGTATAAACGTGTAGTAGAACAAAGAAACTTTGGTTACCAGTAACAAGGGTAACAACTTTTACAAACCAGTCTAGTCTGGAGGTATGCACTTTTCTTTTCGGGGCCTCATCTTAATGGTACACATGGGCAATCTGCTACCTGTTACAGACTCAGAACGGATGCTGAACAGATACGGGTGGTTCAGCAAGAGCAAAAGACAGGATTGCAGGGGAGCGGAGTGTCTCTGCTGCACCCACAAGTGCTACCCCAACCAGTTGAAGCAGTACTGCTGTGATAGTGATTAGCTCTGTGATTTGCTTAGCTATGTATGTTATGTGCTTGTGATAGGGTCTATCTGGTCAGCAACAAGCATCTTCTCTTCACGGCTTTCTCTCATTGACAAAAGAAACGGCAAATCCCTTAAGGCAGAACAGATGAGGCTCCATTGCAAAACAAGCTGAAAGTCGTAAATTGGTCCCTCTGAGATAACTGAAAGCAGACTGACCTTATGCATGTAGTCCGCAGACACAGAGTTCTTTATTATCGCAACTTACATATGCATGTGCTCAGGTATCAAATGCAGGTATGTACACGGGCATACATGTAACAGGTCATCTGCCAAAGGGGAAGCAATATGATCGAAACTGTGTCTCCGAATGAAATTGCGTATGTGTGGTGGGTAGAGTTTTCCATCCATTCAGCAGACGGGGTTTAACTGCAGAAGTTAGTCAGTTCTGTCAGAGGGTCCAATTTAGAATTCTAGTCTGGAACTTCAACTCCTGTCCGATGGGATGTAGTTAGCAGTTCTTTCATCAATGAGAGAAAGAGGTGAATGAGAGGTGCCTGTTCAACCCAATCATAAAGCTCACACATGCAAGTTACTATCACGTAATCAATCACTATCACAGCAGTAGAGCTTAAACCATTTTGGGTAGCACTCGTGGGTTCAGCACAGACACACACACCACTCCCTGTCAGCTTCAATCCTGTCTTTTGTTCTTCCAGGATTGTTCCTCCGCCTCCAAGTAGCACGAAATCCACTTCCAGGAAGCCAATCCACCTCCGAGAAACAACGGTTGGCCAGCGATTTGCCGTGCGTTAGTTCGAACGAAGGCTTCACCAGTTGATCTGTCGATGGCTGTTGTTCTAGCGGCTTGCTGTCGGCTAAGTCATCAACAACTATTTATCACCACCGCTAAGGTGGCAGATCGTAGGCTGTAGGCACGCACTGACGAGAGATCAGGAGAAACTCGGCCATGCTGCAAAGGTCACGTAACTGGCAGCATAATTTACATGCAGCAGGACGGCGGGTCACTACATTGTACATATCACATCCTACGCTCTACGTCTAATGATTAGTAGCTGGGTGTCCACCTACGGACATACCAGTAAGGGTAAGAAATTTGGTATTAGACTACGCCCCAACATGGGCACATCCCAAACTATCCTAACTACCAGCACAGCATAATACATGGTACCATTACCAATATGTCATTAAGCTT
>JASANB010005369.1:0-66030 GCA_030248155.1 Sabatieria punctata
TTTAGAGCTATCATCGCGTTTTAATTCGATAATCGATATCGATTGATTATCGATTTTTTGCTGTGCAGATAAACAAAATACATAAGCTATAATGTCAATGGTTTTCGGGCATGCTGATTTCAACCATTACGTCGGTTTAGAGCTATCATCGCGTTTTAATTCGATAATCGATTTCGATTGACTATCGATTTTTTGCTGTGCAGATAAACAAAACACGAGCTATAATGTCACTGGTTTTCGGGTATGCCGATGTCAACTATTATGTTGGTTTAGAGGTATCATCGCGTTTTAGTTCGATAATCGATATCGATTGATTATCGATTTTTTCTGTGCAAATGATCGAACCACCCAGGCTATGTTTTTAGTGGTTTTTGGGCATTCCGATTTCAACCATGATGTCGTTTTAGAGCTATCATCGCAGTATAGTTCGATTATCAATATCGATTGATTGTCAAGTATCGATTTTTTGTGGAATAGGTGAAATAATACAACTTCCGCCTTATGCTTTTTCTGCTATTACTTGTTGTAGCTAAGCTGGTGTCCGTTTACCCATAGTGAATGCATCTATCAATATATGGCCATTTTGAATAGTCCAACTGTGTTTAGCATAACTGTACTCTAATAGAAAAAGATTAGGCTAGGGAAGTATATCGAAGGCCGCATACATAAATTGGGTTTCAGTGCAGAACACAAAAAGAAAGCAAGACTTCAAAACCATCTATTCTAAAATATTTGGACCATATACTACATGCTCCAAAGGAATCAGAGTTTTGTAGTACATAAAGCGTATGTATAAACTAGTAAGCGGCCAGGAGCCTATAACGCTATTCTATATTAATCGAACTATACTGCAATGATAGCACTAAAACGACATGATGGTTGAAATCGGATTGCCCAAAAACCACTAAAAACATAGCCTGTGTGGTTCGATCATTTGCACAGAAAAAATCGATAATCAATCGATATTGATAATCGAACTACTGCAATGACAGCTCTAAACCAACATCGTGGTTGAAATCAGCATGCCCGAAAACCACTGACATTATAGCTTATGTGTTTTGTTTGTTTCTACTGCAAAAAAATCGATAATCAATCGATATCGTTTATTGTATTAAAAATGCAATGATAGATAGCTCTAAACCGATATAATGGTTGAAATCGGCATGCCCAAAACCCACTGACATTATAGCTTATGTGTTTTGTTTATTTGCACAGCAAAAAAATCGATAATCAATCGATATCGATTATCGAACTAAAACGCGATGATACCTCTAAACCAACATAATAGTTGACATCGGCATACCCGAAAACCAGTGACATTATAGCCTGTGTAGTTGGGTCATCTGCAGAGCAAAAAAGCGATAATCGATCGAATATCGATGATCAAGTAATCGTAGCTATAAATGGGCGTCGCCAATGAATTTGTCGTACCAGAAAACCTCACTTTGGTCATCCCATTTTCCTTTGTAGCTGCTTTAGTCAGATGCTGAAAACTGATAAAATCATGATCAATCGGTACTTTGCGATCGATTATTTTTGATACAACAAAAATCACCATAAATTTTATTGCAGATTCTGAAAGCCCATGATGTGAGCTTTCGAACGCTGGATAGCACGTATCTCAGCTAACCCGGCCCCCCTGAGAAACGTCCATTTCCGTTAGGGGTGTTTTGGAGTTTTACTATGGAAAATGACCCCCATCAGAGAGAACCATGGAATGGATGGCCATTGCTGGCTACCCAGAGGGAGTTGGGCGGAACTGTTTTAAGGTTTTACTTTGGGGCCATAGGGATGTCCAACGCACACCATGCCGGCCGATTCCGCCGACCCCCCACTTAACATGTCTGCCTGATGGCTGCCCGATTTCGGTTGGCAATGACAATTAATAAGTTGCGACACGGGTCGTGCGCAGTTGTAGTTGCGGCCTCAGCGGATGTAGCGTGTCTGGGTCAACGCGTTCCTGTTTGTTGTTATTGTTTTGGTCAACGTGTTTTCTTGCGCTTGTCCATGTTGCCTGAACTCATTTAAAATTTCTTAAGTGGATTTTCGCTTCAAGTTGCTTTCTTCGCGATTTACTTTAGTTTCATGTTCTACGTTTCATTTCAAAAGCTGGATATCAAAATTTCAGAGTAAATACTCTAAGCGGGCACAGTTGGTGTAGTGGTTTAGGCCGCGAAACGCACGCTGGCCCGCCCAGCCTACACACATTCATCGACTCGGCGGAACAAGTTTCTTGTCACAAGGAGTTGATCGCGGCACGAGCAGTCAGAGGAGTCCGGCTGACCTTTGGCTGCCGGCCAGCACAAATGCAGCACGTATGCATGGTTCTATCCAGCGATAGTTGGCTTCTGATCTGGTCACCATGCCAGCGTCCGCCAGTGCCACTGCCAGTTGGCTTGTTGCGCCCTTTGAGGGAGTAAATGTTATCGGTTGCGAACACGGCCACGTCTTATCAGTGCCTTCAGGCCTCATAGCAACGGTATATGGTTGCAAAGGAGTTTCGACTCCCCAAAAATTTATTAAAAAAGAATACACTGTACAGTACATACTGCACAAATGTTACACGTTACATTTTCCCTAGCCATCATTTGCTCCTTAGTTCAACTGACTTTCTCCCGGTGCAGCGTACATACAGTATGTACATGCACTCCAGGCGTTGCATGCAAAGGGCTTGTACTTGCACAGTAGGCTATGCAGGTATCAACTGTACCAGGTTCATGCTGCATCAAGGTTTGATGACACAAGCCATCAGGTTCCTCATTCGACGGTTTAGCTCGCCTTGACTGTAGCAAGTGCTGCAATTACTGTCACCCAAACAGTAGATTTTGCGTCGCCCGAACCTGCGGGTACACACTTGGCCGAGACTGGCACTGAAAATTGACGCATGTTACGTTTGTAGAAGACTCTATGCTTACAAAAATTACAGGGCTCTTCTGATTCAGTTAGGATCTCATGCATTTGTAATAATAAATGTGCTCAATTACCATAGTGATCTCATGCATTTATAAGAAATGTGCATACTTGGTCGGCATTATTATCACTATGTTTGCTTTTTCGCAGTTATGTACACACATTCTTGCACAGTTTGTCTGTCTATAGGCCATTCACAATCCACTCGGTTTCTGTTTTGTGCAAAATTTTTCGATTCTCTTAGATCCGTTCGTTTCTAGTTACCGTACTCGACATAGTCTTTGGTTTCTCAACACGAAAACACTATCTATTGAAGAGGGAAACACGTTTACCAGTGAGATAGACACAACAATGAACAAAGGAATGCAAAGGCTGAATATAAATATCTTTCATCACTACAAAGGAATGCAAAGGCTAAATATAAATATCTTTCATCACTCCCCCTCAGACGAACGTCGTTCCATGGGCACATCCGAGCCTGACGGTCGTCTGGAGTCATGAACGGTAGGAGAGCGAGAATCAGGAGAGCTTTGATCGAAGGGAGAACCAATAACGTTGACAGCACAGTCGGTCCGGCCAAAGGGATCCGCAGCGATGTTGAAACGAACTGCTTCACCGGGGCACAACTGAGGAGCCGACTGAGAGGGGTGAGGAGAAATGACCGCAGAGGCATGGACAAAGTAGTCTTGATTGTTGTCGAAGCGCGTCACAAAACCGTAGCCATAGGCAGGATTGAACCATCTGACCGCGCCCAACACTGGAGAGACGGAAGAAACGATTGGAGAGCGGCGATGATCAGTGAACTGTGAACTTGGGCTGGGAGGACGCGGTGATTTGTATACAAGGCGACGAACGACCGGCTGAACTGGAGACACAGGGGTTGACTTGGCAGACACTGGCTGAGAATGGCAGGCGTTGGCAAGGTGACCGGGACGTCCACATTTGAAGCAGACAGGAGGGGCTGAGCGTTGTCTGGGGGCTTTGAGTCCGGTGGCCAATGAGTCTTGAGAACCGGAACCATCCTGCCCGGGGAACGTGAGAGAACTGTTGGCCACTTGTTCCGAATTGTAGTATTTGACCGCTTCCGTAGTAACAGAGTGGATATCATGAGGGTGCGCATCATCAGAGAGATAGTGGATCATTCGCCTTTTGATTTCATTCGGTAAGAGGCTGATGTAGATGGCAGCGAGAGCGGTTTCCGGATTGACAATACGAGCCATCTGCGCCTTGAATTGATGCGTGAGCTTGACCACATCCGGGTCGTATTTCAGTTGTAGGAGGTTGAGCGCAAGCTGAATCTGTGTCTCCTCGGGCTGAAGTAGTGGTTCGAGAGCGGCAAGAGCTGCCTCCAATGATTCTGTCTGCCCAGGCGGAATGGAGTGGAATTGCTGACGTGCCATTGGATCAAGTGCATCTTCAAGGACTCTGTACCATGGGAGACCGGACTGGCGCACATAATGAGTGACTTCCTCGGACCATCTGGCGAAAGTGGTATCGTTGGCTGATTGAAGAAAACGGTAGATTGTCGGGCGTGGAAGATTAACTGTGAGTTGTGGATGCGCAACAGGCGGCCGTTCATGAAAGGTGGCGAACAACCGCTCATAGCGATCTGCCATTTGACGTTGTTGCTCTTGATGCTGCTCTGCCATTTGACGTTGTTGCTCTTGATGCTGCTCTGCCATTTGACGTTGATTCTCTGCCATTTGTCGTTGATTCTCCGTCATCCATTGAACGAGTTGTTGTTGTTGAGCGGCTGCTTCTCGGCGTTGCTGGTCCAGCAGTTGCATGAGGGTGTGTTGGCCAGGAGGTTCGGCAGTAGTAGGAGCAGAGGGTAGATGAACGGGAAGAGCACCTGGGAGGTTGAGTTGACTGACCGAGAAGTGTAAGGACGAGTGAGAAGAAGAGCGGGAAGGATCCGGAGAGGTGTGGTCGGATTTGGGAGACGTCTTGCGGCGAGTGACAGCAGTTTTCTTTGTTCGAGGCATGGTGGGCTGTAGACGGTAGTAGTGGTAGTGGTAGCAGAGGTCGTAGACTGTGGGTGCACAACACAACAAAACAAAACAATTCGGTCTCGGCACCAAATGAAGAGGGAAACACGTTTACCAGTGAGATAGACACAACAATGAACAAAGGAATGCAAAGGCTGAATATAAATATCTTTCATCATCTACTACGGTAGCCAATTTTCAGAGATGAAATGGAAGTAGCGGCGCTGCTGTTTCTCGCTAAAAATTAAGAAAACGTTCGGCAATAGTGGGACACTATCCCCCATTAGCGAAAACCTACCTGATTTAAGCTGAGGCTAGATCCTAAAATTCCTAAAGATAGATCCTAAAGGTACGTTTAACTTCATCCCAAGCCTAATCCCCAATTAATGTAGAAGCCTAAAACTTGTTCACAGTGCTGAACAGAAGCTGGTACATCCAAATTGGTGGGGGTTAGTGTCGATGTATCAAAATCGGAGCATCAGTGCGCCATGCATAAGTGAAATGCACGCTGCTTCCCTCGCAATTCTGCAGCGAAACCTAGCTTAGCTTGTACAGGGTATATCTGCCAAACTTGTCTATTTTGTTCCCTTTCTAAATAGGAGAAATACCCCATAATTTTGGAAAGCACTGGAGAAAATGCATTCAAATTTGCATGAGTGAAAGTGCTCACAGGCAGTGCTGTTTAGGGTGACAAGTAGGGCACGGTTTAGGAGGACAAATTGTGCCCTCAGGCGATGTCATGACTGTTGTTTCCTCTGTTACCGTTACAGGAGCGCTGCTCTGACTGGTTGAGGGAGATGAAACTGTTGTCTCCTCCGTTACAGTTACAGGAGCACTGCTCTGATTAGTTGAGGGTGATGTAACTGTTGTCTCCTCCGTTACAGTTACTGGAGCACTGCTTTGATTGGTTGAGGGTGATGTAACTGTTGTCTCCTCCGTTACAGTTACTGGAGCACTGCTCTGATTGGTTGAGGGTGATGTAACTGTTGTCTCCTCCGTTACAGTTACAGGAGCACTGCTCTGATTAGTTGAGGGTGATGTAACTGTTGTCTCCTCCGTTACAGTCACAGGAGCACTGCTCTGATTGGTTGAGGGCGATGTAACTGTCGACTCCTCCGTTACAGTTACTGGAGCACTGCTCTGATTGGTTGAAAATGATGTAACTGTTCTCTCCTCCGTTACAGTTACTGGAGCACTGCTCTGATTGGTTGAGGGCGATGTAACTGTTGTCTCCTCCGTTACAGTTACTGGAGCACTGCTCTGATTGGTTGAGGGTGATGTAACTGTTGTCTCCTCCATTACAGTTACTGGAGCGCTGCTCTGATTCGTTGAGGGTGATGTAACTGTTGTCTCCTCCGTTACAGTTACTGGAGCACTGCTTTGATTGGTTGAGGGTGATGTAACTGTTGTCTCCTCCGTTACAGTTACAGGAGCACTGCTCTGATTAGTTGAGGGTGATGTAACTGTTGTCTCCTCCGTTACAGTTACTGGAGCACTGCTTTGATTGGTTGAGGGTGATGTAACTGTTGTCTCCTCCGTTACAGTTACTGGAGCACTGCTCTGATTAGTTGAGGGTGATGTAGCTTTTGTCTCCTCCGTTACAGTTACTGGAGCACTGCTTTGATTGGTTGAGGGTGATGTAACTGTTGTCTCCTCCGTTACAGTTACTGGAGCACTGCTTTGATTGGTTGAGGGTGATGTAACTGTTGTCTCCTCCGTTACAGTTACTGGAGCACTGCTCTGATTGGTTGAGGGTGATGTAACTGTTGTCTCCTCCGTTACAGTTACAGGAGCACTGCTCTGATTAGTTGAGGGTGATGTAACTGTTGTCTCCTCCGTTACAGTTACTGGAGCACTGCTTTGATTGGTTGAGGGTGATGTAACTGTTGTCTCCTCCGTTACAGTTACTGGAGCACTGCTCTGATTGGTTGAGGGTGATGTAACTGTTGTCTCCTCCGTTACAGTTACAGGAGCACTGCTCTGATTAGTTGAGGGTGATGTAACTGTTGTCTCCTCCGTTACAGTTACAGGAGCACTGCTCTGATTGGTTGAGGGCGATGTAACTGTCGACTCCTCCGTTACAGTTACTGGAGCACTGCTCTGATTGGTTGAAGGTGATGTAACTGTTCTCTCCTCCGTTACAGTTACTGGAGCACTGCTCTGATTGGTTGAGGGCGATGTAACTGTTGTCTCCTCCGTTACAGTTACTGGAGCACTGCTCTGATTGGTTGAGGGTGATGTAACTGTTGTCTCCTCCATTACAGTTACTGGAGCACTGCTCTGATTGGTTGAAGGTGATGTAACTGTTGTCTCCTCCGTTACAGTTACAGGAGCACTGCTCTGATTGGTTGAGGGCGATGTAACTGTTGTCTCCTCCATTACAGTTACTGGAGTGCTGCTCTGATTGGTTGAGGCTGATGTTACTAATTCCCCATCTGTTGTTTGATTTGTCCAGAATAAAGTGCTTGACACAGTCAACATGCTAGTGCTAATTCTAATTGTTCTACTTTCAGTACCTTCAACTGTTGATTGTGACATTGCTGTAGCTTCTGTTGGTTCTGTTGAACTTTCATGGGTAATTGGCAGCAGAGATTCTGTTGTAATACCAGAGCTAGTACTGTCATTAGATGAAGTCACTGTGCTTTTTGGTATAACAGTTGTGATATTACTGGTGCTTGGACTTCCAGTAATATTCCCACCAGGTACAACAGTTGTCATGTTGTTGCCTTTTGGGGCAATTGTAACATTTCCACTGGGAACGCCCATTGTTGTGTTAGCAATTGGACCAGTTGTAACATTTCCACCAGGCATAGGCATTGTTGTATTGGCGCCTCCAGGGCCAGTTGTAACATTTATGGGTGTTGTTGTATTGGCGCCTCCTGGCCCAGTTGTAACATTTCCACTTGGCACAGGTGTTGTTAGGTTGGCGCCTCCTGGCCCAGTTGTAATGTTTCCAGTTGGAACAGGTGTTGTTGTGTTGGCACCTCCTGGGCCAGTTGTAACGTTCCCACTTGGCAGAGGTGTTGTTGTGTTGGCGCCTCCTGGGCCAGTTGTAACGTTCCCAGTTGGCACAGGTGCCGTTGTGTTGGCGCCTCCTGAGCCAGTTGTAACGTTCCCAGTTGGCACAGGTGCCGTTGTGTTGGCGCCTCCTGGGCCAATTGTGACATTTCCACTTGGAACAGGTGCTGTTGTGTTGGCGCCTCCTGGGCCAGTTGTAACATTTCGACTTGGAACAGGTGTTGTTGTGTTGGCGCCTCCTGGGCCAGTTGTAACATTCACACTTGGCAGAGGTGTTGTTGTGTTGGCGCCTCCTGGGCCGGTTGTAACGTTTCCACTTGGAACAGGTGTTGTTGTGTTGGCGCCTCCTGGGCCGGTTGTAACACTTCCACTTGGAACAGGTGTTGTTGTGTTGGCGCCTCCTGGGTCAGTTGTAACGTTCCCACTTGGCACAGGTGTTGTTGTGTTGGCGCCTCCTGGGTCAGTTGTAACGTTCCCACTTGGCACTGGTGTTATTGTGTTTGCGCCTCCTGGGCCACTTGTAACGTTCCCACTTGGCACAGGTGTTGTTGTGTTGGCGCCTCCTGGGTCAGTTGTAACGTTCCCACTTGGCACTGGTGTTGTTGTGTTTGCGCCTCCTGGGCCACTTGTAACGTTCCCACTTGGCACAGGTGTTGTTGTGTTTGCGCCTCCTGGGCCACTTGTAACGTTCCCACTTGGCAGAGGTGTTGTTGTGTTGGCGCCTCCTGGGCCAGTTGTGACATTTCCACTTGGAACAGGTGCCGTTGTGTTGGCGCCTCCTGGGCCAGTTGTAACATTTCCACTTGGAACAGGTGTTGTTGTGTTGGCGCCTCCTGGGCCAGTTGTAACGTTCCCACTTGGCACAGGTGCCGTTGTGTTGGCGCCTCCTTGGCCAGTTGTGACATTTCCACTTGGAACAGGTGGTGTTGTGTTGGCGCCTCCTGGGCCAGTTGTAACGTTCCCACTTGGCACAGGTGCCGTTGTGTTGGCGCCTCCTTGGCCAGTTGTGACATTTCCACTTGGAACAGGTGTTGTTGTGTTTGCGCCTCCTGGGCCACTTGTAACGTTCCCACTTGGCACAGGTGTTGTCGTGTTGGCGCCTCCTGGGCCAGTTGTAACGTTCCCACTTGGCACAGGTGTTGTTGTGTTGGCGCCTCCTGGGCCAGTTGTAACGTTCCCACTTGGCAAAGGTGTTGTTGCGTTGGCGCCTCCTGGGCCAGTTGTAATGTTCCCACTTGGCACAGGTGTTGTTGCGTTGGCGCCTCCTGGGCCAGTTGTAATGTTCCCACTTGGCACAGGTGTTGTTGTGTTGGCGCCTCCTGGGCCAGTTGTAACGTTCCCACTTGGCAGAGGAGTTGTTGTGTTGGCGCCTCCTGGGCCACTTGTAACGTTTCCACTTGGAACAGGTGTTGTTGTGTTGACGCCTCCTGGGTCAGTTGTAATGTTCCCACTTGGCACAGGTGTTGTTGTGTTTGCGCCTCCTGGGCCAGTTGTAACGTTTCCACTTGGAACAGGTGTTGTTGTGTTGGCGCCTCCTGGGCCAGTTGTAACGTTCCCACTTGGAACAGGTGTTGTTGTGTTGGCGCCTCCTGGGTCAGTTGTAACGTTCCCACTTGGAACAGGTGTTGTTGTGTTGGCCCCTCCTGGGTTAGTTGTAATGTTTCCACTTGGCACAGGTGTTGTTGTGTTGGCGCCTCCTGGGCCAGTTGTAACGTTCCCACTTGGCACAGGTGTTGTTACGTTGGCGCCTCCTGGCTCAGTTGTAATGTTTCCAGTTGGAACAGGTGTTGTTGTGTTGGCGCCTCCTGGGCCAGTTGTGACATTTCCACTTGGAACAGGTGCCGTTGTGTTGGCGCCTCCTGGGCCAGTTGTAACATTTCCACTTGGAACAGGTGTTGTTGTGTTGGCGCCTCCTGGACCAGTTGTAACGTTCCCACTTGGCAGAGGTGTTGTTGTGTTGGCGCCTCCTGGGCCAGTTGTGACATTTCCACTTGGAACAGGTGCCGTTGTGTTGGCGCCTCCTGGGCCAGTTGTAACATTTCCACTTGGAACAGGTGTTGTTGTGTTGGCGCCTCCTGGGCCAGTTGTAACGTTCCCACTTGGCACAGGTGCCGTTGTGTTGGCGCCTCCTTGGCCAGTTGTGACATTTCCACTTGGAACAGGTGGTGTTGTGTTGGCGCCTCCTGGGCCAGTTGTAACGTTCCCACTTGGCACAGGTGCCTTTGTGTTGGCGCCTCCTGGGCCAGTTGTTACATTTCCACTGGTTACGGGTGCCGTTGTGTTGGCGCCTCCTGGGCCAGTTGAAATGTTCCCACTTAGCACAGATGTTGTTGTGTTGTCGCGTCCTGGACCAATTGTTACATTTCCACTTGGCATAGGTGTTGTCGTGTTGATGCCTGCTGGGCCATTTGTTACATTTGCACTGGGTTTGGGTGTTGTTGTGTTGGTGCCTCCAGGATCAGTTGTAATGTTTCTTTTGAGTAATTCAGTTGTGGCTCTGTGTTCAGTCAGACCAGAGGTTATGTTTGCAAGAGAAATAGTGGAGGTAGTAACAGAGTCCGTTGAGCTTTGAGAAACTTGAGTAAAATTAGCAATGTTCGGTCCTTTGGTAGAAGTGACTGTGTCGGTTGCTGGAGCGCTAGTACCAGTTCTGTATGTGGCAAGAGTGGAAGCTGGCGTAGTGAACAGAGATGGCTTTGTCGTGTTTCGGGGTCTCGGGAGAAACAGATTCAGTCTGTCGCGAATTTGGCGCAGTTTCCATTTATGAACAACTGCCCTGTGCAGTCGACTCAGTTCATGTTTCTGCAGCAGGGGGTAACAGTCAGTCAGCAGAACAACCACAAGGAGTAAGAGGATAATAATTATTGGATACTTCTGCATATCGTAAAGGCCATAATGAACCCGCTGTTGTCAAACATGACACATCACCGATTTGAAGTCTGGTCAGCGAGCAGCTGCTAGCACACGGACAGCTGGCTAAGCACACACTAAACGACTGTGCACAAAGCACGAAATAATGTTGAACACCAATTGAGGACCCCCGACAGTGCTGCTTTTTCTGGCACTGTGACACAGCTGCACTCTAAGCCAGGCGAGCTAAGTTGTTAATAGGAGACTTGTTTGTTGTAGCAACCACAAGCAACAAGATTCAGAGCATAAGCTGGGGTCCAAAATGCATTAAGCACGTAGTTTTCACATTCGGTTTGTCTTCATAGCATGGCTTCTGTTACATTTTATGGCGACCTGTCAGGAACACTTGTCGTAAAATGCGATTGGATCACCTCTCTCGTTCGTTATTTGGAGCATTATTCTTTATTCGAAAACGTGCAAAATGCATGATACGATTGAGTGTGATTTTGTGATTACTTCAAAATAGAAAGCCTAAGTTTCACATGGACAACACACATAGACGGAGCGTAGCAAATTAATGGCAGATGACCCATCGATGTAACACTTTCAGTTTAACTAATGGACCGGTCTTGTCTTGTACTGTCATCATTACGAAAGTAAATCCGCTTCACAGGATTCTAGGTCCCGTTGTAGTGTTCAGTGAACCAAAAATTCGCTCCACAGTACAGTTCAAATTATGAATGAATTATCAATGAATTATGAGTAAAATTGTCAGAGATTATTCTTATTAAGGAAAGGAGCGCACATAGAAACACATATTGCAGGTATGTACATATGTCTACATTTCAGACCTGTTGGGAAATAAACGAAAATCAAGCAGATTTTACTTTCCCTTCGGTTTCTTAGCTTGCACGGTGATTTTCGAACGCATGTGGCATAAAAACGTGGTTATAACTTTTTGTGTAAAGAATAATGTAATGACGTTGCAGATTTTCAATAGTTAAGGTTAGACAGCTTCCAAGAAAAAATAAGTTAAGCGAACATCATCAATGAAACTACAATACTGAAACTCAGTCTCTCTCTCCACTACATATGCCAATATTGACACATTCTAATACACTGCTGGATGGTAATTAATAAACTAAAAGCACGAGTGAGTATCAATTTTTCGGAAAATATTCATGACACATTTCATCTAACCAGTCGGATTCAAGCATTTAGCGTTATTTCTCTGACTACTGGTATTCGTTATAAAACAGTACAATAAAGCCAACGCACATAGATAGAGCCTTATATAACCTAAGGTAGTGGCACCATATATGGCACCCCACGTTCGCGGCTTGTGTGGTACCATAAACGGCGTTAAGTGCCTGACTGTATAAGGTAGAAGTAATTCAAACATTTATTGACCAATCGATGTGATTGATAAAAGTAATCGGTTGGTTGAACCTGAGAACGTTTCAGGTCGGTCAACTGAACTGAATTAGCAACTCCGTTCATTTTCGACACAATCAATCACCTGTCGGACCCCCAAATTAAAGCGCCCCAAATAGAGGAGCCATAAATAGTGAAAATGCGGGCTAGGCGGGCGCGCAGTCCCTCGAGAGTGTGTGAGGGGCGATTAGGATTTCACGGCTCGTTTGTGCGGGGGCGCGAACGCGGGCGCAGAGGTCAAATGCCATAAGGTCAGGAATCTCGGTTGAGTGCGTTTGCGTTCTCAGAGGGCCCCACCGGTGCCTTATGCAACAGCTGGGCCCGCCGGGGCGGCGCCAGCGGGGCTGGTCAAAGGCTAAAAATAAACGAGCGCCTGTTGCCGGCCAGGGGTCAGCACGGGTCAAGAGGTCACAGCCGATAACCGATTGGAGGCGGCCGCGGGCAGATGTGTCTCCGAGCCACAAGTGCTCGCTCGCACCCTCTCTACAGCTGCCTCTCACGCACTGTCCGACCTACAGCCTTACTGGTGAGTAAACATTTGTCTTTTTTACGTCCAATAATACTATAAGCAAAGACGTTGGGTCGCTCTTTGTTTGTCTCTGATTGCATTCGTTCCTTCCATGCTCTGATGGGGTCTTCTTTGCCTCGTTTTCTCCAATTGTCCTCTGGCTGACTGGGTATTTATGTATTCTTGCAGAAAACAATTCTTTGAAACCCTACAGATCGTTAAATTCCCATTTTGGCGAAGCTAACAGATGTAAAAGGTGTTTAGAACCTCCTTCCAAAAAAGCTCTAACATATCTAGAGTCTCACCTATAATTGTATTGATACTGTATTGTTCACATTCTAGTTACCGGCTGCCTATTAAAAGGGACCAAATTAGGTTTGTATGTCGTTGTAAACTTTAATCTCTAGTCCAATCAATAAAAGACTCTTTTAACTTGACTGCTAGTAAACTCAGTCGCCCACCGAACTCGCCAGTAAAAACGGCGCCGATCACCTGTTGTTTACGGTACTAATTTTCTTTTGCTCAATTTGCCGCGTCACAGTGTGTGTTTATGGCGTCTCGCCCGAATTCGCCTCGTGGTCAATGTCTGTCTGTCCGTCCGTCTGGTCTGCATTTTTTCCACTCACGAATCGGACTCTTTTCGAGTGTTCAGGCACACGTGATTAGAGTCTGGTTCGGACAGGCTCGACTAGAAACGGCCCACGTGACACGAATTTAAGTTGACCGAATTTCGTTTCTTGGCCTCTAATTTTCATCGCGACCATCTGTTGCGGTGCGGCAGAACCGGTGGCAGTCAAAAAACACCTGCCACTCCAACTTCTAGAACCAGACGGCGCAAAAACTCCCAGACCGGACAACAGGTGATGAGCAGAGTGCCGAGGCCCGGTCGGCCGACCCGCCGCCGATTCAAACGCGCCGCCGTAGTGTAGTTTGCACAACGGGGCCCTGGGGGCCCCTAGGACCGGTCCGGTCGCGCCCACGGGCCTTTGTTGCATGAAATCCAGCCTACTAACACACTTACAGAGCTGGTTGCTGCAGAGAGTGAAAACTGGGTGACCCAAATTTGGGCGTCAGCCAGGGTTTGAAGAAATCAAAAGTTTCTATCGCCCGCCCCTGGTCCGCCTGCCCGGCCTATCCGTCGCTATGGAGCACCACCACCCTAATTGGAACGGCACTGGTGAAAGTGACAGTGGTATGTCTTGTGAGAACAGTCCCGGACCCAGCACTGGAACCCCCGACACGCAACCCGAGGACGACGAACTCAAAGTAGAACTTCATCTTTTTGCTCCTTCCAACAATCAGCTGACTTGCTAATTTCAGCCCAATGGCGCAGCGTCTCCTAAGCGAGCCGATAGTCCTTTGGATTTCTCGGTGAAACGGATATCGGAGGAGCGAAAGCCGGGTCGCTCTGCCTTCCAAGCGGTGCCAACGACTCCAGCAGCCCTGGCCGGAGGCGGCGGATTGCCTCCTTTTTTCAATCCGATGCTAGGCCACCTGTTCCCATCTCTCAACCCCATCACCTCACCGTTGCTTGCACATTTGAATGGTGGTTCTCTGCCTATTGGAACCGATCCAAAGGAAGCAAAAATGGCTAGACCGTTCAAGGCTTACAACCCCACCGATCCGCTTTCGGCGCTACAGTTCAGCGCGGCTGGGGCAGCGGCCAGCGCAGCTAACCCGGACTTTATGGCACAGTATAGACAGTATTTACTGAATGCGCAGTCAAGCGCCGCTGCTAGAACCAAGCAACAGGCCGATTCGGCTCCTAGTTCCAATACTCCTTCACCGACGCATCAGGTAAGAACCAATCGTCAGTTTTAACTCCTTTCGAACTCACTCCTAAAGGCGAACACTAACCTTCTTGTTCGCCTACTCTCTAGACGGATATGTTCGCCGGAGACACCACACCGAACACAATGATAACACAAGAAAGAGGCGAACACAAATTGTCTACTTTAAAGTCGGTGTTCGCTGTTCCAAATTTTGAAAAACTTAACGAAAATCCAAACAAATTTTTGATATGCGATTGCGATACGCAGGCAATCTTAGTGCCAATCTCTGCTAGCCAGCGTGAATTCCACAATTTCAGAAATAACTTGCGTATTTTCTGTCTAGGTGACCAGCACATCGCATCCCCACACAGAAGGAGGAAGCCCGGGTTCGTCTCCTACAAAACTACTGCCCTCGGCGCCGTCGCTACCCAGACCGGCTGTGATTAAAGAAGTAGAGCCGAGCGACGACTTGCTGACTCAGCGGAAGTCGAAGAGTCAGAGCCGCACTCTACCGGACGAACTAAAAGACGAAGCTTACTGGGAGCGTCGGCGAAAGAACAACGAGGCGGCGAAGCGATCTCGCGATGCGCGACGTCAGAAAGAGGACGAAATTGCCATGCGGGCGGCGTTGCTGGAACAGGAAAACTTGAGACTCAGGATTGAAGTAGCGCAGCTGAAGTCGGAGACGGAAAAACTCAGACAAATGCTTTTGAACGCTTAGCCAGTACCGTAGTTTCTTAGCTCAGTCAGGGATTCTGCGCCACTCCTGACGGGAAAGTGCGGCACTACGAAAATTATCATACTACGCTCAGGTCTTACGCTATGGGTATATGTTTTTGTGCTATGCATAAGCTTTTATCGCACTCGACTGCTGTGGGATGACTTCACTCGCTCGCACCAACCAAACGCTTTTGGCTTTCTGTATTGCATTGCAATCGCATTCTTCTTCTTGTGCATTTTGTTGTAAAGCTGCAATCTTCTAGTGAATGTCGAGTTTTACTGTATTTTTGTGGTCGAGTTTACCGTTTGTTTTCGTTGCGTCCATCTCTACCTTGATGTGCAATACTCGCTAGTTTCTTCTATGATCTGTTCTTGTTTGTTTGTTTGCTTTCCCAGCTCTCGTCACAAAACTGCTTTCCACTTGCGAAGTATAAACTCGTATCGTGCTGTCCCTTAACACTCTGCACTGCACTTACCATTTGGTAGGTACCTACCGGCATCAGGTTCAACTTGATTGAAGATATACTGTACTGTATGTACTTATAACCACTATTTCCAGCAGCGGTAGTATACAGTATACCAGGGCCAGGGCTGTTAAGTCGGTTTTTTGCGAAAACGAAACCTGATTTTTCCTAGGAACTCGAAAAGACGTTTGTTCACTAAAGCGATTGTTAAATTATTTTTCTATCACCTCGAAAAATAACATTATAAAACGAAAAAATCGGCCGAAGTTGGAAAACAAAACAGCCGCGACACAATTTCCGTAACTTTTTTGAATTGTCCCAAACGATCCGTTTCGTTCTCAGTCAATTCTTTATCGTTTTGGCTACAATTTTCTGGGTTCTCTAACCAAACATTCCTTCTAGACGATGCTTAGCTGCAAACATACATGTAACAGGGTGGCGGCAGGCGCCAGAGCCCCAACCCCCTCCCCCTTCGGCGGATGACCTGTTACATGTATAGCTGCAAACCAGATCAACAAATAATAATCTGAACAAAATATGCTTTATTTATTGGTAGACGGGGGAACCAGGTAACCAGTAACATTAAAAATAACACCAAAAATATATGCACTAAAAAGCACATGAACAAAAAACCTTTTGCACAATAATGATAAAAATTAAATTGGGCTCTAAAAATTCCAGTACCTGTCTGTCTGTACGAAAGAATATACATAGACTCAGTTCAAACTAAAACTAATAAAACGTAGCGCAACAACAAGTAGTTAAACAGCCAGCTGATAATTTAGAGCTCTCTCAGCATTACACCAGACTCCCATTATCATTGGAGCAGTCCAGCACTCGCTTCACTTCCGACTCCTTCCTCCCTCCTCCTCCTCCTCCTACCTTCTCCTCCAGCCGCCGTTTCTCTCAAACGCAGTACATACAAAACAAATCACAGACCAGAACAAATCTTGAATTTACTTCGTTTCTGAAGCGTTCTTTTCCAGCGTTTCTCTAGACTGGCCAAGTCCAATCTGACTTGTTGGTATGCATCTCTGACTTGTTGCATCCGTAGCTGCAGTGCCGCAATCTTGGCGTCTCCTTGCAAGCTCGAGTCTGCAACCTATCTCACTTCATACCTGGCCTTTCACGCAAAATCCTCTTTAGTAAACAGTCAAGTTGAAGCTTGAAACCAATGCTTAAAGCTAGGGTGGAAGGTGGGTGATGGGGCAAAAGGCCTGCCCCACCCTAGCGTAAGAATGCCCCATTAACTTAATCCTCACCCTAGCCTAGGATGAGGACTGCCCCCACCAGACCCCGAAATCGGGGATCCCTTCCCAAGTGATATTTCCAGCAAATCTTTTAGGATTTCAGACATTAAGGGTCAGAGACTGAATGGATCGAGTCTTGGTCAATTGCCCTATTCAGACACAAAATTGAAACTTTGGCCTATATGGCGACTCGGCTCACTAATACTACTTACTTTACAAGTTATTGAATTGCTGCAAAATAATTCCCAGATCGTAACTCCACGTTCGAAATATACCGGAATTTTCCAATTAAAATCCCATGGGATATTAAATGGAATAAACTTTTTGGCCCGTTGTTAGCTGACATTGGATACAATCGGAGCACTGTAATCTGTGTTGCTCTGACGATCTCAGTCTAGTTATGATAGCTGTAAAAGCCAGCAAATTATTGATATTCGATGTAATTAGTTTGATTTTAATCTGCATTCTGCCTAAATGGTGTGAAAATATATGTGCCTATTTTTAATAAAATAACTTCAATTGTTTGACAAAGATAGGGTATTGGAGGGGTCTGTCTGACTGCCAACATTAGGTATGTGTTGAAGAACAGCACCGGAAAGGTTGGATTCGTTTACCAAAAGAGATTTTGTGATAACGATTTCTGGGTCAGTTTGCTGGCATAGGAGCCGCTGCTATTACTGTATTTTCGGGTGCTGGCCGTCTCAGGAGATGTCTGGTAGGTAGAGGCAGTTAAAGAGAAAGAGCTACCGATAGGGGTGAAGTTGAATTGAGCCAGATCACAGATTTCCTCCTCCTCCATCTGTTGAGCAATGCGCGCCTTGAGGGCAGCCAGACTGTCCTTCGGACTGCCGGTCACTGCAACCTCACCACTGCACACAGTCGGCCATTAATTAGGGATGGCACCGGTATAAAGTACCGTATACCGTATGATACCGTATAGTGTGCTCCAATAAGCGAGAAACTCTTGGTTAAGTTGGAATATGCAAAAATCATGAAGATTGTAGTAAATTCTATTAATGACATAAAATTCAATACACTTCAGTTCAATGCACTACAACTAGTGCTGTTAGGCTCTTTTTTAAAAAAAAAGGTTTTTTTTAAAAAAAAAGCTTTTTTGAAGGCCCATTTCGAAAATTTTTTATTTTATTCACAGTCATACATGTGCATGGGGGGGTCCCAGGGCGGGACAGGGGGGACGAAAATAAAAGTCTACCAAACGTTGCTAGAGGCTGCTAGAAAGCCTCTAGATGCGTTTTTAAGCCCCAGAAATGAATTTTGGCAACTACGCAACTACGCACCCTTCCTCCAGGCAACTACGCACCAAACCCAAAATTTTTTTCAAATTTTCCTGGAAAATTTGGATTTTTTGACAATCTTTCTGTCAGAAAAGTGGTTTTTTGGCAATTTTTATCAAAAATTTGATTTTTACCAAAAATTTTTGAAATTTTTCCGAAAATTTCGATTTTTTCGACAAATTTTTGGGCAAAAATTTAAATTTCCCGCCAAAATTTGAATTTCCCGCCGAAAATTTGCACCTATATTCAGGCAACTACGCACGGAGATCTGGCCGTTCCCCCCTGAGCCGCTGACCATGCACATGTATGTTCACAGTATAGAAATTTTGGGGAAAAATCGCTGAATTTAGCCTCAGATATACATTAGCAGTGCAGTTCTATCAATTTCTTGCCTATTCTAAGCCTAAAAATAGGTTTTGAAGGGCAGCAGCCACTCTTTGAGCAATGCTGCAGGTAGAATATCGACTCTCAGGCTGTAACACTATGTTTGAACCAAAGTATCAGCTTTTGTATTTAAAGTTGCTTCTGATGCATCCTTGCATCTCCTACGAGCTATATTTCATGTTAGGAAAAAATTTTGAAAAAAAAATTTCGAAATGAAAAATTTTCATAAAAAAAGCTTTTTTTTGGCTTTCAAAAAAAATTTTTTTTACAAATCTAACTACAACAGGGTTTTATAGAAGAGAATAAGGTGCAATTTTTGTTGCACAGCCATAAATACCTACAATTTCAGTCAAAAGGTGACGTTGCAAGTCACACTCGACAGTCAATAAACAAAAACGAACATGATAAAAAATTTGTCTACTGCAAAAATTTCTAACAAGGTATATTGTGCAAAACCGACTCTATTGTCTATTACTATTGTAGAACGCATTTTTTAGATTTTGCTTTTTCTTGAAAAACAGAAAACTTACTCAAAAAATCGAACAAATTACCGAATTAGGAGAATTATATCAGGAAGTTGCCAAAAATCCGTGTTTTTGAAAAAAAAATTGCAAAAATATGCTGCTTTTTTTCGACAAAAAACTGAGTATTTATGTGTTTAAAACTATAAAAATACCGTAACCGGTGCCATCCGTACGATTAATTAAGAGAGCAGTTAAACGGACCTTCCTTTCTAGTGGGGGCGTCGGAATCGGAGTCGTCCTCTTTCCTGGGGGTCCGACTAGCCGGGTAGCGTCTGTGCTCGCAGCTGCCCATGTGCGAGTCTTTTCGTCTACGTCTGCGCTTGTACTTACGACCGCTTTTGCTCGGACTCTCCGTCTCCAGATCTTCCTGTTCGCCTCAAACACACACACTACTCTCGTTGCCTACCCTGCTCTACGGTTATAAGACTTAGGTTTAGGTAAATAAATAGACCTTCAGCGATTAAGGGTACAGTGCAGTGGTCACTAACAGTCAGGGAAATAACAGCATGCAAGTGATACGATAAGGAATCGGTACCAGATCCACTTCAATTTGTAGCAAACCGGTTAGATTCCATCATATCACCACTTGAAGTTGAACCATACATGTAACAGGTCATCCGTCGATGGCGGGAGGGTTGGAACATACATGTAACAGGGGGTCCGGGCGTCTGCCTCCACCCGACGGAGGCCAGACCTCCCAAGACGATTTTTCCGACCCCCACTCCGATTTTTCCCCCAAGTAATTTTTTGAGCAAATTTTTTTACAATTTTAGACACTAAAATAGCAAAAATCGCCTGTAAGACAGCACTTTTTAGCTGTATTTGAGCTCAAATTAGCGATGTTTGAGCGTTTTTAGTGCCCAACCCCCTGCCCAGAATTTTGGCTCAGAGCCCCGGCTGGCGCCAGACCCCCAACGGCCCTCCTCTTCGTCGGATGACCTGTTACATAATTATATGGGTTGGGGGTCTGGCGCCCGCCATATCCAATCGGATCGACGGACAGACCCCCGGACTTCCTGTTACATGTATACCGGTTTGATATTACGGCACGACACCACTTCAAGTTGAACCGGTACCATAAGAATGATATAAATTTCGAAGCAGATTCTGCACCAACCAAGCTACTCGTGCGTGCATAAAAGCGTGCGTAGTAGTATTACCGTCATCAGGGTCTAGATGAGCATAGACAGGAGTGGTGAGAGTGCCAGAGTTTGGTTGCAGCCAGCCATCTGCAGAAGCTGAACTGGACGCAGACTGCTCGTTCTCCACCGATCGGTTGCTGCTCTCGTCTGACTGGTCGCTCAACAGACGCTCCACCGGCGTCACTGTCTGACGAACTGAAACTCCATCACTCTTACACTCACTCCGCCACCACACCACACATAGGTAGACAGACATGGGTGACCCCCTTAGACTCCGACCTACCCCTTCAGGCTGCGCTACCCCAACAGGAATATTTAGGAAGAATTTTGTATAGAAAATCAAGATATAAAGCTCAGAATAGCTTATTTTAACCTAAAAAGTAAGCCTAAAAACCTTGATTTTAGTAAAGCATCGGACTTTTTAGTTACCATCCCCTCAATCCCGCTCAGACGCCGCTACCTCCTTCAGCCGCCAATCAGCATTCGGAAATTTACCACCCCTCAGCCGAAATGCTAACCCATGTCTGTAGGTAGGTGTACTGTACTGGAGTACACGGCTGGCTAGTTGTATGGAAACTAGAGTGTGAACAATATCTGAATAACCTAATGACCCAATGCCAATACTAGCTACCATGAGAATGAGACCCCCAATACCAAATACTTGCATAGCTGGGCCAAAAATTGGTTTTCAGTACACAGGTAGATTTCAGTGATGCAGGCAGGATCTCTTGCACTGGGATTAAAATTTTGAAGAGACTGGCACAGAGCATATGTGCCGGCTAGTAGCGAAACAGTAAAGGTAGGACAGTGAGTGATGGGCTTGAAAACCCAGCCAACAAAAGTTACTTATTATTTATTATAAACGAAATCCTCATAGTACAGTCAGAGTCGCGATCGGCATTTGAGAAGTGAGCAATTCTAAACGGCCAATTGAAACTAACTTTCGCAGGGAGTTTCCTTCTCAGATTTTGAGGCGTTGGGAGCGGAAGCCGGTCGGTCGAGTGTCAGTTGTTTGAGAGAGGCCAATTTGGTTCTACTGCTCGGACACTCAGTGCCCGCTCTCCGGCGAGCCGCGCGGGTCAGCGGAACCCTCGCCTCCGGCTCCGAATTGTCCTCTTCTAAACACACAACACATTTGTTTGACTTTGCTTCCCACAAATGGGGGCAGACATGGCCTGAGGAGTTGACCCCTGAGGCTCTGGCCTACCCCTTCAGGACGCCGCTACCCACCTCAATAACTTTTAGCAAGAATTTTGTGTAGAGAATTATGAAAAAATATGCCTAGATTAGATGTAAATGAGTTCACAGTAGCTTATTTTAACATTTTTAGCGAAAAATAAGCCTACCGGAGTTTTCCACTTAGTATCCCTCCCCACTTAATAACCCACTGGGATATTACATGGAGCCTTATTCCCCTTTATATCCCAAAGGATATTATTTGGCGGCATTGTTTATGTCACTTTGTAATAATTTTCTTTACACACGCATACTGTATCTACATTGTTCCGGTAAATATCCCATGGCTTCGTCCAGTTAATATCCCTGGGATATTAACTGGCGGCAATGTTTTCACTGAGAAACGTGATTTTCCGTGTTATATCCCCTGGGATACTAAGTGGAAAACTCCGGTAAATACCTTGATTTTAGTAAAAAACCTGGACTTTTAGGCTTAACATCACTCATCAGCCCCCTCAGCTGCCGCTCCCCCTCAGGATTTAAAAATTTACCACACCCTCAGCCAGACATGTGGTAGCATTTCGGCAGAGGGGTGGAAAATTTTTTCAAAATCCTAAGGGGGTGAGGGGTAGGTTAGAGCCTGAGTGGGCACCCCTCAGTCCCCTTTTACCCATGTCTGCCCTCGGCCAAAATGCTAACCCATACTGAATGGGGGTCAGGGGTGGACAAAAGAAAAACTACTAAACGCTTCCAGAACTTGCTCGAAAGCCTCCAGATGCGTCATTGCGCCAGAAGTCACAGAAATCTACGTATTTTGGCAACTACGCGTTGCATCAATTTGATTTTTGGACCAAATCTCTGTCGAAAATAGAGTTCTACCAAAACCAAACAGGTAAAATTTCCGCCAAATAGGGAAAGTTGTTGCCACCTAAAGCAAAGGCAAACACAGCACTACTGGACTGGCTGTCCCCGCCCTGCCCACCATGCACGTCATGTGCAGTTGTTATCGTTTTACCTGACTCATTAGACGAGAGGGAACTCTTTCTGGGGGCAGCCGATGTCTTTTGCACCTTAGCCGGTTGCTTAGAATCAGAGACCTGAATCAACTCTACCTTTAGCAGCCAACAGAATTGCCTACTAGTTTCTCAGATAACTCACCACCTCGCTAGCGGTTCGTTTGCGGTTAGTCCTGGTTGGTTTTTGGGGATCGGTGGGATGAGGGTCGTCTTCCGAGTCAGACTCACTGACAGGTTTCTTGCCGTGAGAGTTGGGTCTGAGCACCGGACGAGAGCTCTTCTCTGTCTGTTTCTGCCGAGCCATCGCCAGTTTACGCAGTGCCGGCGAACAACGCGACTCTTCTTCTGGCTGCGGCTGAAATAATAAGTGAATAGCTCAGATTCCCAACTCTGGAAAGTAAACAGCAGAGTTCCTAAGCGCCGAAAATCAACGTCTTCTTACCATTGCGTGTAACAGGTCATCAGCCGAAGGGGAATGGGATTGGGGTTTGGCGCCGGCCGGGGGCTGGGCTCAAACTCTATGGAGGGGTATAAATGGCCCACCCTCATCAATCAGAAAATCAAGTCAGTTTTCGCAGATCCATAATCATATCATAACAACAAATGCCTGTAATCAAGGTCATCTGGACTCATTTTATTCAACGAAAAACCCGTTTGGAATGGCAATTTTCAAATAAAATCTGCAAAAACGCAGACAATCTTCAAAATAATCTACTGTAAAACATTACTGGGTATTGGAATGTAAAAACGCAATACCCATTACGTAATGTTTCATCTCCACTAAATAGAGAACTAAATAAAGTTTGAAAAGCACGAAACGGGTTACAATATTAGCATGTCCTATCCTTTTTCGTTAAAATAGCCAAAAACCATGCAAGATATTTTCCGGACCAGCACCGGGCTGGGGGCGAAAAACCTGCGAACTACGGTTCTTCGGGGAAAATCGGGACTCGGGTCAGCTGCATTGAGATAGGTTGTCAGATAGAGTTGGCTGGGCAGTGGATTCTTACCGTAGTGGTAGTCCTGGCACTTCTATTATCGCTGCAGGAACTAGAGGCGTCACTCTGACCCGCCGTTGCATCCGTCTGGCCTGTACAATCGTTTGCCTGACTTTCAGGCTCTGCCGTACTTTCCTAGAAGGCACCATCTCTGTACACCCACACATTCCACAGATTTTTTACAAACAGACTAGCTGGTTTCCACACTCACATTGACTATTTTGATTTTGGAGGGCGGCACCCACTCGTCGTATCGGGACTTCCAGCCGAAATAGTGGATGAAGCAGCGCTTCGGCTTGGTGCCCTGACACTCGATTTGGAGAATGCGCGCCTCGTACCAGTGACGCTGTCCCGGCGCCCCGTGCAACGCCTGCACCTTCTGTCCCACGAAAAATCGACCGCTCGACCAACTGCTAGAACAGTAAGGCAGTTTAGAGTTTTGGTAACTGTATACAGGTCTGCTCCCTGTCAACTGAGGCCAGACCCCGATCGGGATTCACCAGACGATTTTTCCCACCTCCTCCGAGTTTTCTGGCAATTTTTTAGCGATTTTTTGTGCGATTTTTTAGGTGTATTTGAGCCCAAATTTGCGATTTCTAGACGAAAAATTGCGATTTTTGAGAGTTTCTAGTGCAGTGCCCAACCAACCAACCCCCTCCCTAGCATTTGGAGTTTAAACGATTATTAGCCCGAAATTCCAGTTTTTGGCAATTTTCAGTACTCTCGCCCCCCCCCCCCCGAGGAGGGGGATATGACCGGCCGAGGGGTATGGGCTGGCGAGGGGGAGGGGTAAACCCCCTTACCCCCCGGCCCACGTATGGCCCCTATCCATACATGTGCATGGTCGGCGGCTCAGGGAGGGACGGCCAGGTCTCCGTGCGTAGTTGCCTGGATATAGGTGCAAATCTTCGGCGGGAAATTCAAATTTTGGCGGAAAATTTGAATTTTCGCCAAAAATTTTGACGGGAAATTTGAATTTTGTCCAAAATTTTGGCTAAAAATACGAAATTTACGGTTAAAATTCAAAATTTTTCGGTAAAAAATCGAATTTTCGACAAAAAATGCCAAAAAGCCACTTTTCTGATAGATACATTGCCAAAAAATCGAAAATTTTCAGTAAAATTTGAGAAAATTTCGGGTTTGGTGCGTAGTTGCCTGGAGGAAGGGTGCGTAGTTGCGTAGTTGCCAAAATTGATTTCTGTGGCTTAAAAACGCATCTGGAAGCTTTCTAGCAGCCTCTAGCAACGTTTGGTAGATTTTTATTTTCGTCCCCCCCTGGGCACCCCCCATGCACATGTATGCCCCTATCTTATAGTATTACTGGGCACCTAAATTAAAGAAGTGCACCGAAAATATGGTACTTATAACGGCTGACTATAAGCCATATAGCATCCGTTCAGCTTTTAGTGGTACCAAGGTATCGATACCTTAATTTTTTTGACTATCAAGGCCTCAGGTGATACCGTAATAGTACCCCTTGCGCAAGCAGCTTGGCTAAACTGTCGACATACATAATTATTCCTCGTAAAACGGAGCCGCTACCAAACGGCTACATCACCACGTTTGTGACTCTCCCATAGTATAAAAGCAAAGCCAAAAACTTGACCAATTTTCAGTTCCAAAAGAAAGGTGAGCAGAGAACCAAAGTCTCACCTAGTAACCGCATCTTCAGTACTGTTATTGTCGGGTCGCGGAGATTTGGCCGGTTCGGTGGTGGTTTTAGAACTGTTCTTAGTTTTCTTTGCATCGCTCTGATCGGCAGTTGACTCTTGCTGCTGCACCTCTTCCAACTGCTTTGCCACCGACTCGCTACTGACACTCTTGTCCACAGACCGCTTCCTACTCTGTACCGACTGCTGCTTCGCCTCAAACACGCTTTTAATAGAACCGCCGACGCACTTACAGACTACAACCGATAGCACTACCTTATCGGCCATTCTGGCGCTCCTTGAGGACCGCTGCACACTCGACCAGCTCTCGTCCATACGCCAGCTGAGTTGCCGGTAAAAGGTGTCGAAGTGGGACAGGTACCTGAATCGGAAACTCTCTGCCTGCACAACTGACTTACATTCAATTACTACACCCTTCCCACTTTCGGTCTGAAGCGCTAATTTCGGCTCTAATACGATACAGCAAAAAATCTCAAATACGGTACGGCAAAAGGGGTTTAGCGTGCTAGTACACGTACTTAGAGCAAATTTTCCGCTTTTTCACCCAAAGTTAGTTAAGAAAATAGTTCGAAAACGCAAATACAGGACTAAACACTGCCTATAACTGCATAATTTCACCCAAAAATTGTCTTTAGAGGCACTTCTAGGAAGGAAGGAATTCTAAGGAAGGATTTCTAAAGCAGTCGCGGCATACATGGGCCGGAAAAATCCGGAGGGGGGGTGGGGGGGTTGAGACCTCGGGGGGGGGGGGGGTCCCCCCGAAAAAGGCAAAAAACGCCTATTTTGCCTTAAATAAGCGAAATTTTCCTCCCTCCGGGAGGGGGGTGGGTGGCTGAGGGGGTGGTATGGACGGCCGAGGGGGGGGGGTATGGCCGGCCGAGGGGGGTATACCCCCCTTACCCCCCGGCCCATGTATGAGTCGCGGTTAGGTTCAGTGCAAAAAAAGTATTATGCAGGTTTCTAGATAAAATGTTGGCTGCTTCCAAAGAATTTACTAAAGTACTTTGACATGAGTTTATCTAGTAGATCTCAAATTCACGGTTGAAAGCATTGATTGCTGACAACTCAAAGTCTCTCATTGTCAACCCCCTCAGCCCCTCCGTCTGGTTGCTAGTCGTTTGAGCGATGTCTTATTACACAAAATACAAAAAATATTTCCCTGCGGCGAACGGACCCGCGGCAAACAGGTGGTTTCCAGACGCACGAACTAAACTAAACTCCGTACCTGACGTAACAATTTCTCACAGTGAAGGCAGTGGCTCCCGGACATCCTTCCAGCTTCATCTGTGCTAACACTTGCTTCCAGGCAGAATTGTTGCACACCTGACAGACAAGATCATTCTACTGCCTCAACGAAACGTTGAGAAAAGTTTGAAAAATGTACCTTGTTGAAGCCTCCCATTTTCAATACCACTCTGTATAGTTTGTACAGATGCAGGTCTTGTCCGCCTAGCACTGGGGCTTTGTTGATTGGAGTACCTGAAGCACGACATGAGAAAGAAGTAAGCACCACCTAAATTGACACACCCCTCCCCTACGTTGTGATTGCAGTATGTCCGTCTGATTATTCATGTACTTATCTTGTGTCCCAAATTACTTCTGTATTAACGTTCAATAATGATAATAAAAAATGTTAAAAAAGAAAAGTAAGAAGCACAAGCCACCTCGTTCGTCCTGGAACTTGTACAGCTGAGCCACAAATCTGTCCCTTTCTTCGTGCGAAATCTCCGAATCCGAACTGGAGTCTTCGTCTCCCGACACTGTCTGACCTCTACTAAACAGCAACTTGGACAGGTTTTTATTTCTCTCACACACATACAACACTCAACGCAAGATTATACCGGTATCTGACCTGAGAAATGAGTTTAAGAAGCGCCGTAGCGACAGACTACTAATAGCACTGAAAATTCTCAAGATTCGTTGCTATTAGCATCTTCTGTTCTTCCTTACACAGGGAAAACGTCTTTTGAGATACGGTTACTGCGATCTGCTAAATTACAGTTAGAGATCGCATTAACCGTGCTTTGTAATCGCATTAACCGTAGCTTGTCATCGCATTAACCGTGCCTTGTAACCGCATTAACCGTAGCTTGTCATCGTATTTAACTATCGTAAGACGGTCTGTCTACAAAGATCTCATTAGCACATCGTTAATACGTTAGAAATTCCAGAACGCAGTGCTGACTGTTGTAGCACGGTTAACGTGATCTGCTAATGCGATTGTTGCAGATGATCTGTAAATGTACATTAGCAGATCTCATTTAACGCATCATCAGTCAGAGGCGCCGCGCCGCATTATCACATCGTTACTACGCTAAATGCGATCTTGTTATGCGATCTGTAACTGTACGTTAACAGATCGCAGTAACCGTATCTCAAAAGACGTTTTCCCTGTGTTATTTGTTATTTTAGGGGGTGCCATAAGAGTGGCGACTTGCTATAATCTACAAACAAACTGACCTCTTCTCGACAGTCTGATTGTGGTCTGACTGGTCGGAGTCGGAGGAAGAGAGGCAGTTGTCGTCGAGCAAGGTCTGTCTGTCCCAGTGAGGCGGCAGTTCGCTCTTCTCCACAAAACAGACGGCCTTGTCGATGCCCGGCCTCACACTCGTCTGCTCCACCTTCTTCCCCTTCTCCGCATCGAACTCCTTCAGCTGACTCGCGTTCACCGCACAACTCAACAGACATTATTGTAAATAAAACTAATTTATCCACTATAAGGAACTGACGACAAGAATCCCTTTTAACAAGAAAGCTGAAACGAAGCCACAACGGTCGAATGTATAGGGTTGGTACAGATCCGGGAATTTCCAAATTACCTGACTTTCAGAGGCAAACTCAAAAAGCCAAGAACACAGATCTTCATTTAAATTTTAGTGATTGCCAAGTAGAAACAAAAAAACCAAACATATAACCAAACAGTGCTGTATCGATTAATTTGAAAACCAACGCTACGCTAGAATTATACATAGTGGCCCAAACAGAGCAACACAAGTTGGAACACTTAGCTTAAGAATACATTCAAAAAGATGCTCTGAGGAAAAAATTAATAGTTTGTAGTAAGTGGCCTGGTTGGGCCGCTGCCAACCAGGGCGAAAAATTTTTTAAATTTTAGCCTGCAAAAAGGCATGCAACATTTTGATCAAAATTGAAAATCACGAAATTCCCTGACTATTTTCAAATTCTCTGACTTTTTCGTGACCTGTACGAACCTTGAGGTAGCCGCTCTACCACATTTGATTACAGTGTATAGAGCACCAGAACGGCCAAACAAAAAAACGCTTCTAAAAACACGCGTATTTTTGAAGAACACCGGCTAAAATAGATTAGAAAAAAGACATTTGAAGTGTTCGCCCATGACGTTGCAACAATGACTGATAGTCAAGAGATCTATTCTTGCCCTGTAACTGAAGAAAGAAAACTAATCTTGTCCACTCACTATTTTCCGTCTTTAAAGCTGCGCACCAGCAAATCGCTCTCCGACTTGAGCAGCAGATTCTTCTGCACTCTCGGGTTGACGATCATGGCCGGGTACCAGCGAATGCGCTTCACAGCAGTGATCTGCTGTTTCGGGGCTTCCTCATACACACACACCACACAACCAAGGTCAGTTCTGTCGAACCGTTTCGGCTGTTTCTCTTCACAGTCACTATCGGTACTTTCACACTTGGAGTTGCACCGTTTGACCGAGGCGCTGCCGCTGCCAGTGGCCGAGCCGGGTCGGGGCACCGACGGAGCCACTGGCACCCCGAACAGCTCCGGATTGGTGAGTGGCATTGTGTCCAGGTTGACGGTTGAATCGAAGTGTTTGGCCCCTTTCAGACACAACATGGTGCGACGCAGAATTCGCTCGTCCCCGTCGTTAAACACTAAAACACCAGCTCTCTGTATTTGGGCACAGTCCGGGAAACCCCGAACTTGGGCTCCACCCCCACCCACCTGAAGCCAACTTTCGTTCCTGACCTCAACCACCAAAATGGCTGCGACCCCCAAACTTTCAGATTTTTTCTACCCCAACGCATTTTTCCGGCCCGTGATGGGTCAGTCAGTCAGTCCTACATGTATTAGCGATCCCATTGCTATAGAAAGGCCAAATTCCGACCCAAGCATATAAGTACAAGTAGCAGTTACAGTACTAACAAACTGGCTAAAAATAATTAATTTTTAGCTTAAAACTGGCTCATAAGTACTTTGGTGACCGAATTAGGCGTTTCCGCTAAAGACAAATCGGTGTTTTGGAAGTCTTTTTTGTTATTTTATGTTTGCTCTTAGCTCTAAAACACGATTTGGCGGCTTTAAAACTGCGACTTTAGTCATATTGTTAAATAAAGTCAAAGTCAAAGTTTACTGGCATGTTAAAACCTTACTTCACTATGCAGCGAAAAACAAGTGCCAGCAGAACGCAGACGAGCGCTTTTGCTATTTTTGAAATTTCGCAGCTAACTCCTCCGCCGCTTGTAGTCCTTCTTGTTACATGTGTGGGCTGATTCCCAGACACGGCAAACGTAAATGGACAGAGGGAACAGCACATTCAGTTAAACAAGCAGTCCATAAAGGGGCAGTGAAGACGTCTAAAACAGACGTACCAACAGTGTAGGTGCTGCAGTCTTTTACGCTCTGAACCACAGTTTTAACGGGTAGTTTGGAGCTTTTCTCGGCGATTTCTACTGTGGCCCCGACCACCAAATTTCCAGACTTCACTTGAGTGTCGTCTACGTTGGTTGAGCCAAACGGAGGGTCTTTGTACTGCACCTGAACGCTTTTTCTTCTTCTTTAATTAATTTTAGGAATTACGTCCGTCCAAAAGCACTCACTTTGCATTTGATATGCTTCGAGAGTTTCTTGACTTTCGCCTCGCAGAAAGCGCCCTTGAACTTGGCCGACACCTCCGTGCCCACTGCCAGAAACGCCGGATCGTCACTCTGATAAAAGGAAGAAGCCAACTTACAATTACTAGCACAGAAACAACGCAGGTTTTTTCTTTCTTCAGGTAACTAACTATTTTTATTTTTAAGCTTTGAAAAAATATTTATTCGTTTGTACCTGCATTTCCTTTTCTGGGCGGCTAGACAAGTGGGAACACCAACACACACAATGTACACTTTAAAACATTAGTAAGCATTTAGTACACCGCACACACAACCTTGACATTGTATTTCGTTTCGTGTCAAAAACATTTTGTTTGTGGCAGCGCTTCTATTTTTCCTGCTTAGCGTACTTTTGCTCCATCGCGTGGCGGAATTTCCTTACAGCTGAGATTCTCATTAGATGGGACCGGGGTACTACCCCCCATTCGGAATCATTAGACTTAAAATCCACCTCAAGCTTAGGCTGAACTCAGGACAAAGTTAATGCTTAGGCTTAGCGCTAAAACACTTGATAAAAACAACCACAGATAACAGACAAGTTTTCAAGCTAGGAACTCGAGACTATAAAGCATTTACTCATCAATGATATTTGCAAAAGAGCGCTTCAAAGTCATGAAAGAAAGAAAGAAGTGCCTACCGGGCGAGATAACCGACACAGCAGCAGCAGAACACGACGCAAAATTGCACTGACACCTTTGTATGGCGCGTTCGGTCAGGCAAAAAGCAAGACTATATACAAAGCCCAATGAAAATTCAGTTGCCACGGCTTAAACAATATTAATATTATGAATTTTAAGTGGACCGTAAGCTCATGACATAAGCTAGACACATACAGTACTTACCAGCTAATCTAAATCTAATTAATAGCTAATTAACAGAACCCGTTTAGCGGGCAAACTATGACTTAGCAGTTGTATGTTCGAACCGGTTAGCCAAATTCATCGCGTACATTACATAGACTCAGCTAAGCTGACTCCAGTAAATACAGATCGAAAGTACAGTAGAAACTAGACACCATAGTACTACGTACTATTAGGACACTTGACCTTTTAACCCTTTCCAAAACAACATTAATCACTTTTGAACAGCCAACACAATCCACTAAGTGTAAGCACAAAAATTGTGTTCGTCTTCAGCTGTTCGTCAGTCAAACTCTCAAGCAAACAGATCTGTTCAGCAAGTATGCAAACAAAAATATTATACTTGACTTATTTCTCTTGCCACTTAGGCGTGGCGTGGCGAATATTATACTGTTCGAGCATAAATTTGTTCAGAGAATAGGCGAACAAAAATATTATACTGTTCGAGTATAAATTTGTTCAAAGAACAGGCGAACAAAAATATTATACTGTTCGAGCATAAATTTGTTCAGAGAATAGGCGAACAAAAATATTATACTGTTCGAGTATAAATTTGTTCAAAGAACAGGCGAACAAAAATATTATACTGTTCGAGCATAAATTTGTTCAGAGAATAGGCGAACAAAAATATTATACTGTTCGAGCATAAATTTGTTCAAAGAACAGGCGAACAAAAATATTATACTGTTCGAGCATAAATTTGTTCAAAGAACAGGCGAACAAAAATATTATACTGTTCGAGCATAAATTTGTTCAAAGAACAGGCGAACAAAAATATTATACTGTTCGAGCATAAATTTGTTCAGAGAGTAAGCGAACTAAAATATCAGTGTTGGCCTAAAGGGTTAAAGTCAAGCATCGATTGGAATAATCGATAAGGCTTTAATAAAACTAATAATAAATCAATACTGTACATATATCGCCCAGAAGTAGACGTCGTATGCAAATTTTCACCAGGTGGTAGTGTGTACAGTAGAAAAAGGACGTTCAGTCGTTTTCGTTGGCGTCTTCGTCCATCATAACGATCTGTTGTACGGAGTCGGCGACGCTCGACGATGATTGGTTGATGCTGCTGCCGCGCGACGAGTTCTGATTGGTCGGCGGACCTGGCTGGGCGGGACACTCGAAATGGACGCAGTGGAATACTTCGTTGGCTAAAGGTTTTTATGATAAAGAAAGATGGTAAACAGACAGAGCAGCACAAATCTATACCGGTGTTTTGGGTTCCTATGATGCGAATAAAAGTAACGGGAACGCGATCGAATCGGAGCAGTTGCCAGGCCCTGAAGTATTTGTGGATCGTTTGACTGTCTGGATTTGAAGTAACCACTGAATACATCCTAACACTATTACAGTCAGGCACTTTACACCGTTTATGGTACCGACACCATCCATATATAATACCGGCATCCATGGCCATGGGTAGGGGTAGTGGGTACCATATGGTGACGGTACCATGGTACCACCACAGTCCCCGAACGTGGGGTACCATAAACGGCGTTAAGCAGTCAGGGAAATAACAACATATATGGTATCAGTACACATATATGGAAACGGTACCATATATGGTACCGGTACACCTTCAAGTGGTACCATATATGGTACCACTTCCTTATATGGTACTGGTACCATATATGGTACCGTTTCCATATATGGTACCCCTTCGATCGAGGCCTCAGGTGGTACCATATATGGTACCGGTACCATATATGGAAACGGTACCATATATGGAACCGGTACCATATATGGTAACAGGTACCATATATGGTACCCCTTCGATCAAATCATAAGGGGTACCATATATGGTACCGGTACCATATCTGGTACCCTTTCGATCGAGGCCTCAGGTGGTACCATATATGGTACCGGTACCATATATGGTACCGGTACCATATATGGAAACGGTACCATATATGGAAACGGTACCATATATGGAACCGGTACCATATATGGTACCCTTTCGATCGAGGCCTCAGGTGGTACCATATATGGTACCGGTACCATATATGGAAACGGTACCATATATGGAAACGGTACCATATATGGTACCGGTACCATATATGGTACCCTTTCGATCGAGGCCTCAGGTATGGTACCACCTCAGGCCATACATGTAACAAGTCATCAGCCGAACGGGGGAGGGGGAGTTGCGGGGTCTGGCGCCGGCCGGGGGGGGGGTCTGAGCCAAAATTTTGGGAGGGGGTCCGGCACTAAAAAGCGCTCAAAAATGGAAAAAATCGCAACTTTTGGGCCAAAAATAGCTAATTTGGGCTGAAATACAGCTAAAAAGTGCTGTTTTACCGGCGATTTTGGTAATCAGGCCCTCCCATGACAGGAAATAAATTTATGAGTTTTCGTGCTGGGACCCTAACCGGGAGGACTTGTTATCGGTAAGAAGTGCGCCAAATTCAAATCACTCAAGTACTGGCACCTTCTACTGAACCTAAATCGTCTTCAGCCCCAGGCCACCTCTGCCATTTGCTCCCTTCCAGATCGTACCAGAACCACTTCGATCATCCAGCCCGCCACTCACGATTCGCATCTCATCCATCTTCGCCGAAGTACTATCTCGAGAATCGGCCGATTCGGAGTGGAAGAAGGTGAATCTGCCGATTTTCCTTCATCTTACCATTGTTTTAAGTCTTGTAGCTTCTGTACTCTCATATCCGGACTTTTCTTTAAGATACTTTTAATTTAACTATAAAAACGCCTATGTTAGGAAGCAGTGTTACAAAGTTATAAAATTTGCATCAGATATGCTTACTGCAGCATCCTATCCAGTCGGGACCATCATATTCAGACTTAACTAAACGAGAGCTTTTGATTGAGTACCTACATGCCTATGTTACGACGCAGCGTTAAAATATGCAAAAATTGCAAAAATATGCAAAAATATGCAAATTGAAAATATGCAAATTTTCTAACTTTTTAACGCTGCGTCGTAACATAGGCATGTAGGTACTCAATCAAAAGCTCTCGTTTAGCTAAGTCCGAATATGATGGTCCCGACTGGATAGGATGCTGCAGTAAGCATATCTGATGCAAATTTTATAACTTTGTAACACTGCTTCCTAACATAGGCGTTTTTATAGTTAAATTAAAAGTATCTTAAAGAAAAGTCCGGATATGAGAGTACAGAAGCTACAAGACTTAAAACAATGGTACGATGAAGGAAAATCAGCAGTTTCACCCTCTTCCACTCTGAATCGGCCGATTCTCGGGACAGTACTTCAGCGGGGCGATTTGAAGCGGATGGAAGTGGTGTGTCTGGAAGGAGAGAGCATATCGAAGCAGTATGGAAGCTAGAAGACTTAAACAATGGTAAGATGAAGGAAACTCGGCAGCTTCACCTTCTTCCACTCCGAATCGGCCGATTCTCGGGATAGTACTTTGGCGAAGATGGATGAGATGCGAATCGTGAGTGGCAGGCTGGATGATCGAAGTGGTTCTGGTACGATCTGGAAGGGAGCAAATGGCAGAGGTGGCCTGGAGGCTGAAGACGATTTAGGTTCAGTAGAAGGTGCCAGTACTTGAGTGATTTGAATTTGGCGCACTTCTTACCGATGACAAGTCTTCCCGGTTAGGGTCCCAGCACGAATACTCATAAATTTATTTCCTGTCATGGGAGGGCCTGATTTTTGTGTCTGAAATTGCAAAAAATCGCAAAAATTTGCTCAAAAATTGCTTGCCAGAAAAATCGGAGGGGGGTCGGAAAAATCGTCTCGGTCTCGGGGGGTCCCTATCCGGGGGGTCTGGCCTAAGTCGGGTGGGGGGCAGACCCCCAGACCCCCTGTTACATGTATGCCTGAGGCCTCGATCGAAAGGGTACCATATATGGTACCGTTTCCATATATGGTACCGTTTCCATATATGGTACCACCTGAGGCCTCGATCGAAAGGGTACCATATATGGTACCGGTACCATATATGGTACCGTTTCCATATATGGTACCGTTTCCATATATGGTACCGGTACCATATATGGTACCACCTGAGGCCTCGATCGAAAGGGTACCATATATGGTACCGGTACCATATATGGTACCCCTTGTGATTTGATCGAAGGGGTACCATATATGGTACCTGTTACCATATATGGTACCGGTTCCATATATGGTACCGTTTCCATATATGGTACCGGTACCATATATGGTACCACCTGAGGCCTCGATCGAAGGGGTACCATATATGGTACCGGTACCATATATGGTACCAGTACCATATAAGGAAGTGGTACCATATATGGTACCACTTGAAGGTGTACCGGTACCATATATGGTACCGTTTCCATATATGAGTACTGATACCATATATGTTGTTATTTCCCTGACTGTTAAGTGCCTGACTGTATAATACTGGTTTTCAACCCCATTTAAGGCCAAACCATTTTCAATCCCCAGACAGTACTAATAAACTGACTCAGGAAATCACTAATTTCAGCTAAAATCCGCTTAAAGGTCGGGTAAGTAAACAAATTAGGCGTGCTGATATTTCAGACGCCTTTTTGACTAGTGTTAGTTTTTAAAATAGCGATTTTGAAGAATTTGTAAGAAAAGCGGCAGGCAACAAACTAACTTGCAAGCTTCTTTGGTTTTGTCGGCGACTAACTTCCATTGCTGCATATCGGTGGAGACCTCTATGTAGTAACTGTAACTGCGATCGTCGCAATCCCACAGCAGCAGTCTGAAACCTCTCTCACTCTCACTCAGCTGCACACACTACACTTACCAACCGTACAAATAGTAAAATATACCTAAACATTACTACATTTTCAAGCTATACAGCATACATGTAACAGGTCATCCGCCGAAGGGGAAGGGGTAGAGGAGCTCTGCCGCCGGTCGGGGCGGTCCGAGCCTAAATTCTAGGGAGGGAGTTGGGCCTAAGTGGAGCGGGGGCAGACCCCTGTTACATGAATGCTATAGAGAGGTAGAATTTCGAACAGTTGAGTTCATACATGTGCATGGTCGACAACTCAAGTGGACCGACCGCCGGGTCTGTTGGTCTACTACATCTACTGTACTTACTACATGGGGAAAAGGTCTCAAAGTGTTGGTGTGTGGTGTCTGATGGATAAGGCAAAAAGCAAAGAGCCAACCGACCTCATAGACTCGATGAGGTAGGGCTGCGGGAGCTGAACGACGATGGCGCCGGAGCCGAGCTGGTGACAGGTGTAGCCGGAGTCCCAGTCGTAGTGTTCGGTGTCTCCGTTGAGCAGTGCGTTCCTGCTTCTACTCACCCCTTCGGTCACCGACGCACACGCATCTATGGTGGCCACGTTCTCGTACGGTACTAAACACTCTCCACTGTAACTGCACTTCAAATAGAACGAGGTATGTTTTAAATCAAATTTATATTTCATGCATCCAGATTGGAAGTAATGTAAAATGCGGAGGTTCAACTCAAACAAATCTCAAAATAATGATACACGCCAATAAAGTTGTCACGCCATGGCTATTGAGTGCCTCACCGATTGAAATGCTTTTGCCACTGTTCGATATAGAATTGACGTGGCGTTATAACAGTGTGCTCAGCACTACTTATCTTAAACTGCTCGCCCAAAATTTACATTTTGCTAAAAGTGGACAGTAGCGACTGTAAAGTTTCAAATGTTGCCATTTCCTCAATTTTGAGCGTAGAAGTCTCGCTAACCATTTATTCAATGCAGCTCAAGTTTCACCGGTTTATTTTTACTAGCTGGTGGGCTGTTTTAAAAAGAATGGGCTCAGTTTGACGGCACAGCCAAATCTCAAGCGACCTACTTAGCAGTCCGTTTTTCTCGACGTTGAAAGCCTCGTTTACGTACATGGCTTCCAAGGCTACCAAGTGAAAGACCCGATTGACTGTGTTGTGCGTGCCCACAACGCGTATGTATCTGAACACACACTCGATCAGGTTAATATCTAATAGAAAAAAGTGAAATCTAATCTACCAAATGAATGCTCTCTAAGACTGTTTTCAGTCAGTAGCACTTACTTTACAACTTTGGCAGGGAAGTAAAGTTTTTGCCACGAACGACACAGATAGGAGTTGTAGTCGACCACACGCACCCAGTCCTTGCAATCCATACTCACCTGTAACACAATCACAACGGTAGCCTAAACAACTTCACTAATTATACAGGCATAACGTCTCATTACTCCGGATTTCGTTAATTATTGCATTATTAGCGATTGTTACAATTTTAACGTCTTAAATTCCAACAAATTGTAAAAATTTGCTGGAAAAATTACTTGTCAGAAAAATCGGGGGGGGGATCGTCTTGGTGGGTGTACCCCCAGACTCTTGTTACATGCTTGAATAAAAGAGAGAAGAAACGGTGGCATTGGCCGGTCCCAACTTCCACGGATTAACGAGACATGACGAAGCAGTACTTTTCATTTGAGGGTTCACTGCACCACAGACTCACTCAAACAATCAGTGATTTATGAAAAAAAATGATACCGGTGCCGTAATGATGGTGTGACCATACATGTAACAAGGGATCTGCCCCCGTCCGACAGGCCAGACCCCCGGATGGGGACTCCCCGAGAAAAGAGCATTTTTAGATGTATTTCAGCCCAAATTAGCGATTTTTGACGATTTTTCGCCAAAAACTGCGATTTTTTCGATTTTTGAGCATTTTTAGTGGCCAACCACCTCCCAAAATATGGGCTGAGACACCCCAACCCCCCTCAGCGGATGACCTGTTACAAGTATGGTTGTGACCTGATGGATGCCACCAGACATAAAAAATGACAGACAAAAAATCAAAGCAGACTAACCTCGACGAAGTAAGAGTAGGAGCGTTGATCTCTGTCCCACAGTAACAGCCTGATATGGTTAACAATGCACTGAATGCCTGAAAGAGGTTAGGCATGGTCAGTTTATTCAGTCAGAGTGTGTGTGTGTGTGACCGAGCTGAACGACGATTCCCTCAGACTTGTCCTCGATGGGGTGTCTGGTGAAGCCTCTCTCCATGTCGTAATTCTGTGTGTCTCCGTTTAAGAGCGCTTGTTTCAGCTCTCCTTCTATCACCTGAGCGCCTTGACCCGGGGTCGACACATTTACACCCGGCACTGAAACCAACAATTCTTTTTTAAACTTTAGTTCGAGAACCATTACATTTACTCCGTGCACTATTTGGACAAATTCATGACCTGTTTGTAAATGCAGCAGTTTTGAATCTGTTAGGGGGTGGTATTGGCCAGCGAGGGGGAGACCCCACACCCCCAGGCCCATGTATGGGGGTAAAAACATTTCCTCCGTGCACGGAATTAATATGCATTTTGCGAGAAAGTCAGCTCAGAGTGGACAAGTAGGATCGCCTCATATTAAAATCTATTAAAACAGAGCGCAAACGAAAACCAACGGTGCATGCCCGGCCACCAACAACCACCTGGAACGGGAGCTACACCCGTCAAAGTTTGGTCGGCAGAGATTTTTGCATACATGTAACAGGGGGGTCTGGGGGTCTGCCCCCCACCCGACTTAGGCCAGCCCCCCCCCCCCCCCCCGAGACGATTTCACCGACCCCCCCTCCGATTTTTCTGGCAAGTAAATTTTCGAGCAAATTTTTGCAATTTTTTACAATTTCACACACAAAAATTGCCAAAATCGCCTGCAAAACAGCACTTTTTAGCTGTATTTCAGCCCAAATTAGCGATTTTTGGCGATTTTTAGCCCAAAAAGTGCGATTTTTTTATTTTTGAGCGTTTTTTAGTGCCCACCCCCTCCCCCAATCGGCGGCTCAGACCCCCCCGGCCGGCGCCAGATCCCCCCCCCCCAACCCCCCTCCCCCATCGGCGGATGACCTGTTACATGTATGGATTTTTGGTGTCATTTTCTGGTGTCTGACAGCTCAATTCAAACGAATTCCATTCACCCGTTCCATGAACTAAGATTCCGACTAGCATATAGTTTTGTAGCTGTTCCAATGGCCTTTAATTTTCGGGTACTCCCGTTCCAGTCAGCAGCTCATTAGCGAGATATTCACCGAAAACTACCAAATTGCCCAAAAATGCCACTCCGTTTTTTTCGAAAAATCGTTATAACTTTTTGTGCAAAGACCCTATCAAACTAACGTTTTAATAAAAGTTAGGCATGAGTTGGCCAAACAAAACTAGCACACTAAAGTGTCCACTAAAGGGTGTTTTGACCTCTCAATTACGTTGGAAAAAAATTTTTCGCACAGCTAGTCGTTCCAGGGGGTTGTTGATGGCCGGGCATGCACCGCTGGCCTTCGAATGAGCTCTATTTTAACATCTATAATATCAGTCAGATTCTTGAGATGACCCTACTTGCCCCCTCTCTTGGGCACCTAAGCTGACTTTCTCGCAAAATGCATCTTAAACGTATAGCCGATGCAAGGATGCATTAGGTAGACGCAGCTTTCAATACAAAAGTTTGTTGCATTTGGTTAAAAATAGTGTTGCAAACTAGAGATGAAACAATACATCAGGCATTTGGGTAATTGCGGTGTTTTCCGATATTGGATGTTGGGTTTTTGCCCTCAATACCTAATAACATTTTACACAAGATATTTTGAAGATTTCTGTTTTTTGCAGATTTTATTCGAAAAAATATCATTCCACATGGATTTTTCGTTGAATAAAATGAGTCCATATGACCTTGATTCATACATGTAACAGGGGGATCTGGGGGGGTCTGCCCCCCCACCCGACTTAGGCCAGATCCCCCCCGGATGGGACCCCCCCCCCCCCCGAGACGATTTCCCCGCACCCCCCCTCCGATTTTTCTGGCAAGTAAATTTTCGAGCAAATTTTTGCAATTTTTAACAATTTCACACACAAAAATTGCCAAAATCGCCTGCAAAACAGCACTTTTTAGCTGCATTTCAGCCCAAATTAGCGATTTTTGGCGATTTTTAGCCAAAAAATTGCGATTTTTTCGATTTTTGAGCGTTTTTTTAGTGCCCACCCCCTCCCCCAAAATTTTGGCTCAGACCCCCCCCCCGCCCGGCCGGCGCCAGACCCCCCCAACCCCCATCGGCGGATGACCTGTTACATGTATGCCTGATTACAGGCATATCACAAAATGATATGATTATGTATCTGCGAAAACTGACCAGATTTATTTTTATGTAAAAAAGCTATTGCACGCATGCAAGTGCCATTTAGCATTAAAAAACAGAGTAGCAATATAAGAGTAGAGTGTAAAAGCAATTACTGAGGAATCCGCGGTATCTGAGGTCCATGTCCCTTTTCTCGGTCTGTTCCTTGATAGCGTCGAGGATCTGGTCGGAGGGCACCAGCCCCGACGGTCGCACGATGTTCAGCAGCTCGTCCAGCTTCATCAGGGGCAGTCGGATTTGCACCAGAATAGCTTCGGTCAGCGCCTAAAAGCCATTCGCTGATCGACTCCCAATCTTATAGCACATTACCGAGCAACATCTATCTACTCTACCTTGAATTGGGCACCTGGCAGAAGACCACAAAAAGAGATTAAAAACGAATTTACTATTTTGGCTTATGTCTAATTTAAAACACACCTAATACTGTCACGGATTTCACCTATGCATGCACAGTACAAGGAGCGTACCGACCATACATGTAACAGGTGGGTCTGCCCCACCCGACTCAGGCCAGACCGCCAGTCTGTTTCATTTAGGTAGGTGGGGCCAGGTCCGGCTACGTCGAGCCCAAGATGGCAGTGGAAAACCCCAACTCCCACGGCCTATGTGCAGGTGAGCCTAAGGTTGTCGGGACAGGGACCAATTTTGGGTGACTGGCACACGAGCAAAGGGGGTTGACCTCATCAGGCTCTGACCTAGCCCTTCAGGTTGCCGCTACCCCCTCAGGAATTCTTAGAAAAAATCTTGTGTAGAAAATTACGATGAAAGTTTGCCTAGATTAGGTGCAGATGAGCTCAGAATAGCTTATTTTAACTTATTTTAGCGGAAAATAAACCTAAAAACCTTGATTTTAGTAAAATATCGGACTTTTTGGCTTACAATCCCCTTATCCCCTATTAGACGCCGCTACCCCCTCAGGATTTGAAAATTTACCACCCCCTTCAGCCAAAACGCTAGCCCATGTTTGCGATGCAGGAGAAGCAACTTTAAATACAAAAGCTGATACTTTGGTTCAAAGATAGTGTTACAACCTGAAAGTCGACATTCTACCTGCAACATTGCTCACAGAGTGGCTGCTGCCCTTCAAAACCTATTTTTAGGCCTAGAATAAGCATGAAATTATAGAACTGCACTGCTACTGTATAACTGAGGCTAAATTCAGTGATTCCGCAGAAAATTTTCATACTTTGAGTGGAACAAAATTTTTCAAAATTAGCTTTAAAAAGCTTTAAAACGTTTTGAAGCCTAACAACACTACGCCCAAGTCCCGATAGCAGAAAAGTTGGCGATTTTTTAGGAAATCGGCAATTTTACAGCGACTTTTGCCGATTCTTTTTGGAAAATCCAGATTTCTTCGGCCCATCTATGATTATATACAGTATGATCCAAAATTCATCCGGTCCGGTAGCACAATTTGCACCAAGAGAGCTAAGGGAAAGAAGTAAATAAATACCGGATCAGTGTCGGGATTGTGTCGCACCCACTCCCTGACAGCGCGAAAGATTTCTATCTCCGGAGCACAGAAACTGTCCCGAGAAACCAGCTGCTCGACGGCACTCTGCAACCAACCAACTGATTTGCATAAACAACAGAAAGAACAGACAGCAGTTAAGTGCAGGAATCCCTCAGTGTTGAGGATGTCGCTGGCGTGCTTGTCGGCGAAGTCGAGACAGTAGTTGCCCAGCGAAGTCAGCGAGTACAGATGCGACGCGCCGAATATGGTGCACATATTGCGAGCGTTGAGCACTGCCTAAATTAGACACTCTATTATCGACTGTGGTGGCAAAGATTCAATTAGCTCTCTCTTTCTAAACCGAAACCTTAGGCAAACGCTAACCTCTCTATTTGCCTAATTCAGTCAGGCACTTAACGCCGTTTATGGTACCACCGACACCATATATATGGTATCAGTACCTAGGGTAGTGGTACCATATATGGTACCACTACGTTCGGGGCCTGTGTATAGTAGTACCGTATACAGTCGCCGAACTTGGGGGTACCATTATGGTACCACTAGACTATGTACCGGCACCATATATGGTGTCCGTACCATAAACGGCGTTAAGTGCCTGACTGTAATTGTCGACACTATAAAAGCAGAGCCAAAGAGACCACCAACCTTGAGATACTCAGAGACTGCGGTTTCCAGCTCGGCAAAGCCATACTTGTGTGCCAGACCGAGAATCTCGAGAATCAAGTCCTCCTTGAGATTAGTGAGCGACACGCGGCCCGTGTAAATGTAGCGTAGCAGCACCTTGAACGCAGCTACATTGGTGTCCTGCAACTCGATCTCCTCCTGACCGCTCTCCCGCATCCCCCCGAACAGAAGAGCCCTGCAACTGCTCTTTTATTTAATGCAACAGGGGTTACTTACACTGCTTATTAGAAATGTCCATACCAGGTTAGGATAGAAAATTAAACTATACAACAGACAGTCATGCAGTTAACGGCATATAATGGTTACTTATGCTCATACATGTAACAGGCCATCCGCCGATGGGGGGAGGGGGGTTGGGGGGGGTCTGGCGCCGGCCGGGGGGGGGGTCTGAGCCAAAATTTTGGGGGAGGGGGGTGGGCACTAAAAAACGCTAAAAAATCGAGAAAAATCGCAATTTTTTGGCTAAAAATTGCCAAAAATCGCTAATTTGGGCTGAAATACAGCTAAAAAGTGCTGTTTTGCAGGCGATTTTGGCAATTTTTGTGTGTGGAAGTGTAAAAAATTGCAAAAATTTGCTCGAAAATTTACTTGCCAGAAAAATCGGAGGGGGGTCGGTGAAATCGTCTCGGGGGGGGGGTCCCCATCTGGGGGGGTCTGGCCTAAGTCGGGTGGGGGCAGACCCCCCCTGTTACATGTATGCTTATGCTAGTGGTTTGGGTGTTTCATTCTCTTCATGTACTCGGGTAGGAAAAATAGCTAGTCAAGCTCTTCTTCCGAGCTACTTAACTCAGATTACTCTCTCTCTACCCCACGCTCTACTACCCTTCTTCCACTTTTATCAAGATATTCGAAACATCTTATCGTAAGTAACGCCCCACTCTGCCATACAAAAGGTGCCTCTGTTGGCCTGCTGGTATCAACAGCTAAGCGCTGATGGCTGGGGCGAAAAACCAAGCCTACTACAAGCACAACTGGATTAAAAATCGTAATACGTGAACATTCAGCATCATTAGAAACTGCAAAAAATCAGATTTTATTATTTAAAAATCATGGCATAAATTCTGCTAACTTCTGCTGATTGGCGGAAAAAAACGGCTTTTTAAAGACAATTATGGGTCGAACATTAAAGATTTTAAAGGTTTCAATCACTATTAGCAGTTAGGGTAATACTCAACGCAAACCAAACACCTATTTGCACTCTTAGTTATGGTGCCGGAAGGTCAAGGCGCTGTTACCCTACTACTGCTAGTATACACATGCTGTTAAGTGGTTGACAAGGAAACAACTGACCGGAAGTACTCGCTGCGAGCTGCCAGGATAACTTTGTGGGCTTGGAAGGTACATCCGTCGACGGTGAGAGTGATGTCGCTGTAGCTATCGTTGAGATAAAGAGAACCGATGTGTTCCGACAAGTAGCAGACGTGGTGCACCTCTCCGCACGAACCAAGACCTTAACTCGGTCAACATTATCGTTATCTAATTGTCGAAACCAAAATTAATCCAGCTCTCTCTCTCTGCTAATTTCTATTTTACGGACCAGTTTGTCATATGGATTTCTCGCAGTACAGGGTATAAAAATTGGCGAATTTCACCAGAAGCATTGTTTTTAGTTTGAATTAGCAGTTTATTTTGCTTAATCGGAAGTTGGTTCCGAAAACCTTGCCCGGATTAACGCGACACTTCTGTAAAGATGGGAAAGAATTGGCGGATGGCCAAATCTAAATATCCGGATTAACGAGAGATGGCACCGGTACCAAGCACATGAGACAGACTAGAGTAATAAGGTTGGTTTACCTCCGGTAGGGGCGGAGCCAGAGGCAGCAGGTCTGAGAGAGCCGCTGAGGGAAGAAGTGGACTGGTTGCGGGCGGCGGCCAAGGCGCCAAGTAGTTGAGGGTGATTGTCACTCATTCTTTCTTGTGGCCGCTATTCACCTCTTCCACTCACATGTCACATCACCTAAACACTCGCTGTCTGCACCGGGAAACTAAGATCGCACCTGCAATCATTAACACCATCATTTATGCGCCAAACCCTCTCCCCTCAATTGTTGCTGTGTTCAATTTTTTTACGCCGAAGAGCCACTCAAATTATTTCGTTATAATACGTCCTCTAAATCTACAGTATAGATAAAAATGTCCCATCGCTTTTTCGGCCTTCACTAAAACGTTTCGTTCTCAGTCACTTCTTTACCGATTTGGTTCAAATTTTCAGCAAAAATTAACAACATGGTTGGCTAAATATTCTGCAAGTTTGGTGCCAAAATTCCGACTCATACTGGTTTTATGACCCGAAAACTAGGAATGAGGGTGGTCCACGCAGATTTATTTTTTTTCGGTAATACAAGGAGTACAGGCCTGAAACTTGCAGGAATGATTGGTGTTGCTATTGGGCAAAACATACTAAGCGGGCAGCCCTCTAGCTCAAAGGGCACTAAAATGGGGGAATTTCAAAAACATGAGTGAAAATCCCATAGTTAAGAAATCCGCACCTTCTAGAATCAAAGCACTGAATCTGTTGTTAATCAACATAGATTGTAGCAGGAAGTTCGACAAATAAATGAACCTGATATTTAAGCTCTGTTCCACACCATAGTAACCATCCCTGCAGCGTTTTTTGAAAATTGAAAATCTTTAGAATCGTCATTTTGCCGGTTTTACGAAGAAAAGTCATATTTCGTCATGTTTTTCCCCCATTTTAGTGCCCTTTGAGCTACAGGGCTGCCCGCTTAGTATGTTATGCCCAATAGCAACACCAATCATTCCTGCAGGTTTCAGGCCTGTGCTCCTTGTACTACCGAAAAAAAATAAATTTGCGTGGACCACCCTCATTCCTAGTTTTCGGGTCATAAAACCAGTATGAGTCGGAATTTTGGCACCAAACTTGCAGAATATTTAGCCAACCATGTTGTTAATTTTTGCTGAAAATTTGAGCCAAGTCGGTAAAGAAGTGACTGAGAACGAAACGTTTGAGCGAAGGCCGAAAAAGCGATGGGACATTTTTATCTATACTGTATATAATTTTTACGATGCTCAGACATATTATGTACATGGACCGGAAAAATCCGGAGGGGTCTGGAGACCTCGGGGGGAGGGGGTCCCGAAAAAAGTCCAAAAAACGCCTATTTTGCCTTAAATAAGCGAAAATTTTCTCCCCCTGGGAGGGGGCGTCCGGGAGGTGCGGTATTGCCGGCCGAGGGGCATGGGCCGGCGAGGGGGTAAACCACCATTCACCTGGCCCATGTATGTATGTGCTCAGAGCGTTCTTTTCTAGATAATCGATAAAAATTTTACCGAAAAACTTGATGCGCTTAGGTAATAGAGGTAATAAGGCATTGCCTTTACCGAATGAAATAGCCATACAGAAAAGTGAATATAATGATCACTACATCGTTATAGGCCCCGCCCCGGGCCTGTTTTCTAAATATAAAAATACCCCTAGGGGGACGCATCAGTAGCTACAGGGCACGCTGCGGAGGGCCTGTTTTCCAAATATTATAAAAGTACCCCTGAAGACGCATCAGTATAGACAGACATGGGCTAGCATTTCGGTTCGGCTGATGGGGGCGGGGTAGAATTTTGAATTCCTGAGTGGGTAGGAGCGCCTGAGGGGGGCTGAAGGGATGGTAAAGCGAGGGAAGCGTCAGATTTTTGGTTAAAATCAAGGCTTTCGGGTTATTTTTCGTTAAAATGAGCTATTCTGAGCTCATTTTACGCCTATTCTTTAGGCATACTTTCATCGTAATTTTCCATACAAATTTCTTCCTAAAATTCATGAGAAGGGTTACCGGTCAACTCAACCCCCTCAGCCCCCCTTTGCCCATGTCCGCCCCGAGAGGGGGACGTATCAGTATAGGGCATGCTTCGTAGTTGTTAGGTATAGTCATAAAGAAGTTAATTAATTGAATAGTCGATTTCTGACCTTCCCTGATTTGCCCCACAGCTACACCTTACCCTTTTTGAGGTACCTATATTTGTTCGCACTAGGGACATTGAGTTTATAATGCTAATGAAATGAAATCGGCAGTTTTTTTAGATCAGTTCTTCTAAAACTGGATCGGATGACCTCCAGCAGCCAAACAAAGCACTTCCCAGTTCCCAAAAACTATATAGCTTCAGTTCAAACGAAAATGGCCCAAAAATGATCACAAACAAACACCATCCCCGACCCGACCTACTAACTACCTAAATTTAGCTTGCCTCCAGTCATGGACGACGTTTCTAGTCAAGTAAAGTAGTTATTTGTCGTCCATCATGCCCTAGTCTGCCGTGGCGTAGCGTTGATCACTGCTGAGTTTCTGATTACACGGCTCGTTTTCTTTATTGCGTCTGTCTGTCTGCCAGACTTTTTTTATCGTTACGGCTCATGTACCCCATCCAACACCCAGTAACAACAAACCAACTGAACCGACAAGTTTAAGGGGAACAGAAAGACCAGTGTTGCACTTTATTTTTAAAAAACTGTCACTTGACGCACTTTTATGCACTTATACGTACTGTACAGCCAGAGGCCGTTGCACAAACCTTGCACTGCAAGGTTCGAAAAAACACTAACATTTCAAAGGCACCGATCAAAGTAAGCACGTCATTCTACTAAACTAATGGAGATCACCGTGATACTTAGCGAAACGATGGTACCTCTCAACAGTGACCTTAGCATCGCCCTTAGCACAATAGAAGGTATTCTTGTCTCTGACAGAAACTTGAAGTGCGCTCATCTTCTTCTTCAACTCTGCCTCAAAAAGAACAGAATCGGCACAAGCGAAGTTTGCTTGCAGCAAGAGCGTCTCTCTTTTCCACGCCCTCACATACTCCACGCAGAGCGCAACCGAATCAACCAGGTCATCGACCGACCATTTAGCTGGCACCTTTCCCACTGCCAGTCTGACCAGTGACGGGAACAGATTGAGACAAAGTTGGGTGAAGGCACGAGGCTCGGTCTGGTCGATCCACAACTCCAGCTCACTCAGTCGGTCTACAGTCTCATCTGTGAGCTTGTTGAAGAGGAGGTTAGGCCGAAAACACCTTTCGCCTACCACAGCCAGCGCGCACAGGTTGGGACAGCCGTTAAGCAACGCGGCCACGTGACTCTCCTTAAACTCCACTGCATCTTCCAGTGACAGACGACGTAACTGCTGCAGTGCAGTCGGAGAGATGGTGAGAGGCACGAACGGACCACAAGCTCCTTTAACCAAATACATTTTGTGTCCCCAAAAGGATAAGATTTCGTTCTCGCTGCCATTTCATAAATATGTATTTACCAAAATAGGGCAAATTTTGTGAGTTGTTTTTCTGTTCTGCTGCTCAATAAAAAACAGAAATTATCGATAATCCTTCTAATATTTTCTCAAGCCGACGTCAAACCCAATGCACTGAAATTTTAACACAAACTATCCGACAGCCTTGCAGAGTTTCTCTAAATTTTGTCATTTGTCGGACAATAGCGAAAAGGACAGCAAAAAGAAAAGTTTCCATTTTTTACCCTTAATTCTTCACGTTCTTAGGATTGGGTCAAGTCCGGTGGTTCACAAAACTTAATTTGACACCTAAGTTTCAAATTTTAGCTAAATTGGTCAAAATTTGCGGAAATCACAGCAAAAAGAAATGCTACCATTTTTGGGACGCCCGTACATACTGTACATGTAATGTAGCAGGTCATCCGCCGGTGAGGGGTTGTGGTGTGGAGGGGGTCTGGCGCCCGTTGGGTATTCTGAGCACAAATTCTAGGGTAGGGGTTGGGTACTACAAAACGCTCAGCTTAAAATTTTCAGCTACAACAAAATTTGGGATTCAGTGTGTAATTGCCCGGTCCAACGGTGCGTGGATGCCAAATCGATTTCTCTGGCTTCACTAACGCATCAGGAGGCTTCCTAACAGCTTCTGCAAGCATTCAGTAGTGTTATTTGTCCCCTTGATCCCCATGCACATGTATGGATTTTAGCAATTTTAGTGTCTGCAAAAATTTGCTAAAAATTACTTGCTAGAAAAATCGGAGCGGGGACCCGGAAAAATCCCTAAATCGGGTGGGGGCAAAACCCCCAGATTCACCTGTTACACCTGTACGGCAAGAGCCTGCAACAAAAGATAAAGTGGAAAAGGAAAAGCTGGTCAATCTCACTGATGTCAATCGACTGTAGATCAGGAAATCTGGTCACCACAAAGTCCATCTGCTCTTCGTTGCTGCATTGGGTCTGCAGCTGAATGGTGGAAATGCTCTGGATAAAGCGAAGAATCGGCATCAGCAGTAAGAAGCCGTCGGCTGAATCGCATACGTAGACCAGCTTAGCAAGTTTGACAGGACGACGACACACTCTTAAAATATCGGCCAAACGACTCAGCACCAGTTGCAAGAAGGCCGACCTCCTAGTGTACAAGATGTTCAAAGACAACTGACGGATCGGAGCGATGTTCATCACCAAATCGAACACCGTCAGCACCTGAAATGAAAGTGTACACTATTTTGACAACGGGAGCTCCAAGATTTACAGAGTCAATCAACCAAAAATTTGTCTGTTGAAATAGGGGGCGGAGTTTTACCGACCGAGGCAGCTCCCGTTGTCAAATTAATCGCTCGTAGTACCTGCTCAACACTCTGCTGATGCCCGTTGATAGCCCATCGGCCTTCGTAACAGTTCTTGGTATTGCAGGAGCGTCTCACCTCCACGCTCCAACAGTTCTTCCAGCAGGCCGGGTTATTTCGCAACAGCTCTTGAAACCGCCTGCACACTCGTTCTAGTCGAATCTTGGCTTTCAAAACTGGAAACCGGGCCACAACCGTAGCAAGAACGTCGTCTGGCAGATCAAGAAGCGATAGCTGCATTTCTTCAACCTATTCTTTGAAGCGTAACACCTTCTTGACCAAACACTGCCGCCGGCCTGTCCTTGGCGAAAGTTTTCGTGTACCTACCACTATTGCGTTGCGTTGAATGGCTGGTTTTCCTTTCGCTAAAGATTGCCGGCCCTTCCACCCTCGCTGAGGAAAGTTCATTAGGCATCAAACACGGTTCCCCAAGTACGCACGTAAGGTTGGTATGCCAGAGGTTTGAGTATGGATATATAACTAACCAAACAATAGACTTTAAGTTAGAGAGAGCGTTTAGTTTACCTAGGGGGAAGGAACGCATGTGGAATCTATCCATCGATCGTGGGGCAAGGGTACGGCGTACATACATACATAGAAGTGCAATTTAAGAGTAAGATGTTTATCGTTCGGCTGCATTTTGTTTTGATTCAGGTTTGCTCTCTTTGCAAAATTTTTGTTTCATGCAACTGCATGTGAGGCATTAGCAATCCAAAGGCACTACTTAGCCTTAAACTAAAATTCTGCAATTAAATATCATTAGAATCAGAAAGCTGCCAAGCTAATTCAGTACGGCTACACTTTATGTTTACTTAATCCTTCCTATGTACAATTGTCTCGTCAGTTTCAAACGTACCAGCAATCGTGAACTCAGATTACCGTGGACCAGTTTTTTACGCATAAAACCATAGCTTGGGGTCAACTTTCTGAATACATAGCTGCTGTATGTTTTAAAACGCTGAAATTTTAAACCAAATCCATGAATAAATGACTGAGAACCAGAACACTACAAGTGAGGTAAAAAAGCGATTCTTCATTAGAGATGCGCTCAGGAGGACGAGTCGGTCGGGCACAATTTTGGGCCCAGAGTGGCCCGAATTTCTAAAAATTGTTTAATAGTATTTAAGGATATATACTGGCGAGTTTAGTACAGTTTATAATATCTGTGTTGCTGCTTGCTGCTGCTGGCTTGGTTGGTCGAAAATTTCGTACTGGGCGCTCAACATCAATACTGTACGCACATATATACGTACTACGTAGCAAAGACTCAATTCTATTTAATTCAGGTGTCATCGTCCCTGATGCTGCTAGGAAACCGTAGGCGGCCGAAATTGTTTGCTGTTTTGTCACCTGGATAGTGAAAACCGGTTTTCCGTCTGACTGAACTCACCAGTTCTAAGAGATGGATGGCGCAGACACGCTGTCCACTCAATGGAAATACTTTCTGATAAATTTTATTCGCCACTGCTTCTATGCGTTCGGCAAGATCGTAGGCCGATTACCCGGCGTTTTCGTGTTGGGCACGCTTATGCTAGTCAGTGGGTGTCTGATCGGATTTTACAAATTACGTCTAGCCGGTGATGTTCGATTCGGGTATACGCCTGACGACGCTATTTCTCAGCACGAATACGCCGTTTACCGACAATTCTTCAACCTGGATGACGGCCCGGCTGGAATCGCCCTTTTCCTGCGAGCCAGAGATGGAGGCTCTCTGCTCAGGGACGGCCTGTTGGATTCAACTTGCACAATTCTCAATTTTGTTTTACACAATTTCACAGTGGAAACTGAGGACTTCGGTCAGTATAGAATAGAAATGTCATGCAAGAACATGTGCGACTTCAATTCTGCCACTTGTCTGTTTGGTAGAGCGCTCAGGGAACAAAGAAGCTTGCTGGCGAAGGGACGGCCTCCGAATGACCAAATAAGGCTTGATTTTCCTGTTATGAGCTATTACGGACTTGACCTGGGACTGACCAAGAACTTCTTTCATGTGATTTCAAATGATTCGTTACGCAATTCTACTGGAACTTCTCTGGAGTCGCTGGGAATGATTATATTCATAATTTTGGTGGACAAAGGAAACAGAACCATTCAAGAAGCTCAAGTCAAATGGGAACTCGACCTTTTCGAATACTCCTTCAAGTATCAGCATCCCGATTTAGAACTTCACGTCTATGGTGACGAGATAGGAAATAAGGAAGTGCTAAAAGCAGGAATGGGAGTGATTCCTCATTTTCTGGCCGGTTGGGCACTGATGTTCATCTTTGTCATATCAGTGATATGCATCGATGCGATCAATCACCACTCTTTAACAATCTTCAAGCCTCTAACTGCCTTGGCCGCTGTGCTGTCCCCCATTTTAGCAGTGGGCGCCACATTTGGCTTCTATTCTTTTCTGGGACTGTCTGTAAACTCGTTTATGGGCATTGTGCCGGTTCTAGTAGTGGCTATCGGTGTCGATGACGCCTTTCTAATGCTGCACGCCTGGCGCCGATTGAAAGCTGAGAAATGTGTGCCGGAAAAAATGGCATTGGTCTTCAGACAGGTGGGACCGTCGATTGCTGTCACTTCGGTCACCAATTCATTAGCCTTTGCGATAGGCTCCTTTGCCCCGATGCCGCAAATCAGACTGTTGTGTCTGATTACTATGATAGCAATGAGCACAGATTTCATATTTGAACTAACTTTTTTCGCGCCATTACTGGTCTGGACTACCAGAGCCGACAGAGAGACCACCGAGGGCACTGCAAAATGGATAAAAGCTGAGAATAGAGTGAAAGAATTTCTGCAGAACTATTGCTTGTTCCTGACGACTCACAAAGCAAAGTTTCTGGTCTTTCTGACACTGGTGTGCTGCTGGAGTCTGGGAGTGTTGGGAATTTTGCATATCAGAACTGAATTTCAGCCCCGCAAAGCATTCCCAACCGATTCTGTGCTACTGGAAATCGAGCGGTTAGCCAAAGTTACCTGGATCGAACATCAAACTGCTGTTTTCTTTGTTAGTTCCCCTCCAGATTTGAACAGAAATTATGAAAAATTCAATCAACTGCTATCAGAACTTGAATCACTGCAGAGTTCACTTGGACCCCAATACACCACTTTGTGGTTGAGAGATTACATAGCTTGGTTGAACTCTGCCGATGAGCTTTTTGGCTTTATCCCACTGGACACCAACAATTCCCTGAACTATGACAGCGTTCCTGATTTTCTCAGTTTGGACATCCACATGCATCACAGAAGCCAAATCAGGTACACTCAGACGGATTCAACGGTTCATGTGCAATCGTTTGTGTTCAACTGTGTCTATGGCAACTTGGAGGATTGGGTCAGTCGCACAAAATGGATGGAGACCGTACGAGGGGTCCTGAACAAATACCCACAGTTCAACACCAGTTTGTGGGAGTACGATAACAGTCTGTACGACCTGTCGGCAGTGGTCAAAAGTTTCTCAGTGCGTGCAATCATCGTCACAATGGTGTGCATGTCTGTGATTTGCTTGATTTTTGTGCCCAACATCTGCTCAGTGGTGGTGGCCACTTGTGCCATCGGTTCAATTTCGCTTGGTACCACAGGACCCTTTGCTTGGTGGGGTGTGGATTTGGACCCCATCAGTATGGTCTGTGTTATCATGTCGATTGGGTTTAATGTGGATTACACTGCTCATATAATTTATCACTTTCACACCCAAGGCGCCAAAGGTCTGTCTGACTGCCAAAGACTGGCGGAAACATTCGAGTGTGTGGCATTTCCGATGATTCAAGCCGGTCTTTCCACCCTCATTTGCACTTCAATGGTCGGCTTCAATGGAGTTTACGGCTTCACAGTGTTTGCCAAAACAACTCTACTCGTGGTTTGCTGGGGTTGGATGCACGGTTTATTCATTGTGCCTACTGTATTGGTTTCCTTACCTACCGGTTGGACAGCACCTACTGTGCCGCTGCCTTCTCACAATGCAATTGAGTTGAATCCTTTGCAAGGATGCGATAAAGAATAGCTTTCTTCTGTATTCGCAATTGATTTTGTGTTTGGTTTAGATAGATTCATGTCAAATGTTAGCCCGTCATAGGCGATTGAGTTTTCAACACGAAAAAACACTAGAGTGCAGATAAAAGACGCTTATAAGTTGCTACCGCCACGCCCTAGTTGTTTAAGACCGACTTGTTATTCTAACCTCAAGCATGAGCCAAGCTTAAACCTGGGACTAATCCGGCATGTATCTGGACTGCGTTGGTATTGTCCAATTTCGGAATCGGCGCCCAGTCCGGCAAGCAATTATGCACGTTTTACAAAATTGCGTACCTCATACACTGATTTATTTACCTTGTTACGCACGCACAGAACAGTCTTCTTGATCAACTTTGGCAGTATCACTGAGCGGATTGAGTTCAACAGAGTTTTGATTGCACACTTGTTTCACTGTCGGTGCGGTCCACTTGGCCGGTAAGGCCACCAATACAACAGGTACAATGAAGAGTCCATGTAGCCAGCCCCAGAGCACAACTAACAAACTGGTTTTGGCAAAAACAGTGAATACATAGACTCCGATAAATCCGACAACAGATATGCAGATCAGAGTGGAGAGACCGGCCTGAATCATTGGAAACGCCACCGACTGAAAGGTGAGGACTAGACGCTGGCAGTTGGACAAGTCTTTGGCGCCATACATGTGAAAGTGGTAAATCATGTGAGCAGTGTAATCGACGTTGAAACCGATTGACATGATCACACAAACCATGGTGATTGGATCCAGGTCCACATCCCACCATGGGAATGGGCCAACAGTGCCCAGAGATATGGAGCCGATGGCGAAAGTGGCCACCAGTACAGAACAGAGATTGGGCACGAACATGAGACAGATGAGTGACATGGAAATCATAGTTACTATGACTGCTTTGACTGTGATGTCCCGAACCACTGCACACAGGTCGAACAGACTGGTGTCGTAGTCCCAGACAGTAGTGTTGAATTCTGGATATTGTTTGAGAATGGCCCTCACTTGGTCAGTCTTGTCCACACGATTCAGCCAATCCGGCATTTTCCAGAAGACGCAGTCGAATGCAAACGAATGCATCTGGACTGAAGTCCCTTCCTGACTGTACTTGACGAAGTTTTTGTAAAAAGTGTAGGTCTCAGTGGCCAGAAATTCAGGGACTGAGTCATAGTTCAGTGATGGACTTTCCTCAGTTGCTATCCAGTCAAAGAACCCATCTGCAGTGTTGAGCCAAGATTCGTATTCTCTGAGCCAAAGAGCTGTGTGAGCGGGTCCGGCCGAATAGTGGGTCGATTCCAACTCTCTCAGCATTCCTTTGAATCTGTTGTACTCTGCGGGGTCAGTGATGTTCGGTGGTGAACTAACAAAGAAAGAGGTCCGTTGGTGTTCGGACCAAACAATCTCTGACAGTCGTTCATTGGTTTGAAGCACAGAGTCAGCGGGGAAACTTTTCTGAGGCTGGAATGTGGTCTCAATTCTAAGAATTCCTGTCACCCCCACAGTCCAGCAAATCGCAATTGCCAACAGAGCCATCAGTTTGGCTTTCCAGGATGTTAGAAATACCGAATAACTTTGCAGAATCTGCCGCAATTTTTCTTCTACTTTGGTCCATTTTAACGAGATCTGTTCTTTTGACTGGTCATCATGACTAGTTGCCCAGGCCAGCAGAGGAGCAAAGAAGGTCAGTTCAAAGACGAAGTCCGTACTCATCGCAACCATCGTGACCACACACAATCGCCTAATTTGCGGCATCGGTGCAAAGGAACCAATAGCGAAAGCCAGCGAATTGGTCACTGACGTCACAGCAATGGACGGTCCGACTTCCCTGAACATCAGGGCCATTTTGTCTCGCACAGATTTCTCTCTACCCAGTCTCTGCCAACAGTGCAGCATGAGAAAAGCATCGTCAACGCCGATAGCCACTACCAGCACCGGCACAATGCCCATAAAAGAGTTGAGAGCAAGACCCATCAGGGAAAACAGACCTATGGTTGCGCCAACTGCCAGAATGGGTGACAAAACTGCTGCTATACCCATGATTGGCTTGTAGATTGTCATCGAATGGCGATTGACCGAGTCCAAACAGACAACCGAGACTACAAAGAGAAACATGAGCAGCCAACCGGCCAGAAAATAGGGAACTACACTCATTCCTGCTCTCATCACCTCCTTGTTGGCGATCTCGTCTCCATAAATGTTTAGCTTGAATAGGGGATGTTTGGACTGTAATCCATATTTGAACAACTCCAACTCCCATTTACTTTGAGCCACAGAGACGGTTTCGTTTCCTCTCTCTAGTAGAAACCAGAGTGCAAGCAGAGATGCAGATTTCATGGAACCATTAGAAGCAGCGACTCGAAAGAAGTTAAAGCTCAAGTCTAGTCTAAGCCCCATATAATCCATAAAAGGAAAAGAAGGATTGTCCACTGTTGTCACGAGACACACAGCAGAGTTGGCCTGACATTTAGGTGCACAACTTTTTTCGATCCTGTACTCTTTAACGTCCTCTGTCGATACACTGAAGTTGTGCAGCAAAAACTCGTGAAAGTCACATACGGCCTCCAAAACTTCCGTCCGCAACAGAGACTGACCATCTTTGGCTTGGATAAACACAGCAATGCCGACCGGGTTTTTTGGCATCTCAAAGAACTGCCGGTAAACGGCGAATTCATACTGAGAATCGGCGTCATCTGGCGTGTAGCCGAATCGTATGTCGCTGAACAAGGATAGGTTGTAAAATCCGACATGACAGAGACTGGCTAGAAGCAGGGTTGTAAGGGCAAAAAGAGTGGGATGGGTGCCGACTGTTCTGCCAAAACGATAGAACAGCTGTCTAATAGAATTGATGAGAAAATATTTATGTTCCAGCAAACGTGTCTGCTCCATCTCGTACAACGTCGCATCTAACTGGGGCGATGCCCCTTCAAGAGAAAACATCCTCAGTCGATAGCGAAACTGGTTTTCGCCACGTTGAGAGGGTTAGACATGCATGGCTGTTTGTAGTCGGCACATATAGCGCGTCCGCTAACCACGGGCAAATTGAACTCAGACTCACGAATCGATCGAGCTGTAGGTGGCTCAGTTAAAGTACAGCGAATACTAATGCACAGTGCACTTTTTTGACAAAATGTTGCACATATGCATAGTTGCATAACCACGCACTTACTGAATAGCTATCGTACACCTCTTTTCCGCAGGTAGAACCGAACATCGTAAATGGAGCTATTAATAAGTGGAAGAACTCGCTAAATACAGTCAGGCACTTAACGCCGTTTGTTTGGTACTGGCACCATATATGGTACCGGCACTTACAGTAGTGGCACCATATATGGCACCACTTCATTCAAATTTGGTACCATATATATGGTACCGACACCCATATATGGTTATATTGTTAGTGGTACCATATATGGTGCCGGTACCAATATGGCACCACCACAGGCCCGAACGTGGGGGTACCATAGATGGTGCCACTGCCCTAAGTACAGGTACTACATACGGTGCCAGTACCATAAACGGCGCTAGTAAGTGCCTGACTGAAATAGCTGAAATAGAACATAAATGTTCCATTTACTAGCTTTGACTGTAAATAAATATAAAACACCCTAAATAATGACAAAAACGAAAATAGATCTCACCCTCACTATACTGCTTTTGAATTTCAATACTGTCTCGCTTTGATTTGTTGCTTATTCACTTCCATGTCAAAGTTTCTGAGCGATTCGTTAAGCTCAGTATCATGGTTAGAGTATCATGGATTTGCGATTTGCAGCCAATCTAAGAGAAAAGACGTCAAAGCAAGATTGCAGAGAACACCCGGGACCTGATTAGTCATAAAATTAGCTTGCAATAACTTTCAACAACATGATTTAGCGACGAATGAGTATCATTTCTGCAGCTAAAGAGCACCTTTCTGCAAGGAGACCTAAGAGCAATTTGACTTGCCAGTTGACTCATTAGCACGTAGCTTAGCTGGCAGGAAGTACATCAGCGAAACGAAAAATGAGTTCATGTGCCTCTTTCACATGCGTTCTGGATATCTTCTTTACCACATTCACACTGATTACTATCCCGGTTTATATTCTGGTTCTGGTGGCAATTTGGAAGAATAGGAAAGACAGACTCAGTTCCAGCTTCTTCACCATCTGTCTCTCGCTGGGAATTGCCGACATCCTTCTCACGGTGCATCGGTACACCATCCACCACGGACTCAGATGGTTCTTCGCAGAGCAAGTCAGGAACAGCACCCTCACCGCTACCATCTCCAACATGGGAATCTGGGGTAATTCTTTCATTCTTTACACTAGCCTACACGCTCCTTGCAATGGAAGTTGAAGGAAAAGCGATAACTTAGAGGATGACCATACTCCAATTGGAGTACTGTAGTTTCGTTGCGGTTCGGTCATTCGGGAATTACGGGGAGAAGGGCAACCGCAGGAGTTCAAACTGGAGCTCCTCCCACTTTGGTGTGCTGCCGAAAATTAATAAATATTTGTTTATTGGCCTATTATATTAAGGACGAGATCGCCAACAAAAAACAACAGAATCCATGCCATCCCGGATCTATCTTTATCGCTATCCATCGACGCCGGCAAGCTCCGCGCATGCATCCGGTTGACTCGGCCAAAAATTTTCCGGCAAATTTGAACACGCAATCGCAAGCAAAATTCTAGCCTACGTCCCGCTTTTTCGAGTTTAAACGGTTTGGCACAAGGGGTTATGGAACAAAACTGTCAATTTTGCCCTCGAAATCACTTGGGTCAATTTTTCAAGTTGTCTCTATTTTCTACCTCTCTTCAAAAACTTTTTACACTCTACCCTGGTTGCGTACATGCCTCTCATACGTAGTATACCTTTCAGGTGGGTGTTATATTCAAATTTTGGGTGTGCTGTTGCTGAGTGTGAATCGGTTTACGGCTCTGGTGGTGCCGGACCACTACAACATGGTAGGATTAAATCGTCACCCATTGTTTTCAGTCTGAAATTGTGATTCAGATTTGGACCAAGAAAACGCTGCTCATCTGCATCGTCCTGCAATGGGTGTTGCCGCTGCCGATGCCCATCTCCATGATGTTTCCTTGCTGTCGCAGCTACTACATGAATGATCATTTGGAAGAAGATTTTGAGCACGAATCGGTATGCAAACTCAATCTATCTTCAGCTCTAAACCTTGCTTTGTAGGCGTTCAAGGTCTACTGGTATTTCGACGCCACCTTTCAAATGTGCATGTTGTGCGTGTTCGTGGTGTTGTACAACGTCATGTTCTGGCGGGTACGCATTCATCGCAGGAAAGTGGAAGCGGTCTCGGGCCCCAGTGCCACTGCCGTTTCCACCAACCACAACGACAATAGCAACAAGAAAAAGAAAAATCAGAAGAGGGGCCAAGGTTCCCAAGACAAGACAGAAATGCGGTTGGCGCTAATGGGGTTGGTGATAACGTTTTTGTTTGCGGTCATGGGTGTTCTGTGTGTCGGTTGGGCGTTGGGTTATGAGGAACCGTGGATGGATTTTCTGTTCCATTACGCTAATGATCTGTTCACTGGAGCCAACCCTTACTTGCTGATTGCTTTGTCGCAAAGTGTTCGCGAGTGTGTAAGAGAACAAATTTCCGCTTTGAGATGCGCTTAGAGTCGGTTGTTTCAGCAATCTTTTTCTGTTTTGTTCATTGACCACCTTGGGTACTTACCAAAGCATATAGTGAGAAATCCATTAACTGTTCATGTTGTTACACTGTACCTACTTTCTTTCGTACTTTTTTCTAAGTGTCAGATGCTTATTAGTGCCGTGAAATTCAATCAAAGGTGAAGTTTGATGCTCCCGACGGATCTAATTAACTGACTTCTGAATTCCCGCCTCCGCTCAATACTCAATCATTGTACAATCTTTGATGGACAGTTGTTAGCCATGTGTTCAGTCTTGTGCGTTGTGGAAAGGTTGTCCAGTATGTTTACCTTGCTCACTGTACCAGTGTATGCGTTCGTGCTGTATGTTGTCTGGAAAAACCGCAAACTCAGTCACTCATCTAGTTTCTTCACGTTGTTTCTGTCGTTAGGCATAGCGGACTTATTGTACACCGCTCATAAATATTTGGCGCATCACAGCATACGGTGGTTGTTTGCAAAAGAATTGCGGAAATCCATTTGGATGCCAACGCTAAGCAATATGGGGACATGGAGTACGTATTACTTAAAGTTTACAGTAGGCATAACGTTAAGCAATTTGAGCCATCATTTATTCAGCAGCAAGGGATTTTGGAATATAAGCATACATGTACTAGGGGGGTTGGGGGTTACCCCCCTGCTGCGAAGGCCAACCCCCCTCACCCCCCGAGACAGATTAAGGGACCCCCACCCCTAAGACCAAAAAAAACAAGTACTAGTAGTGGCTCACAGTACTAACTAACTGGCTCAGAAATGACTACTTTTTTGCCTAAAATTCGCTTTAAAAGCGTTTGAAAACCGAATTTGGCGTTTCCACTGCTTATATTTAAGAGAAATCGGTGTTTTTGGAAGCCCTTTTTGTCATTTTTTGCTTGTTTTTAGCTCGATAACGCTATTTGGCAGCTTAAAATAGCGATTTTTAGCGTCCTTACGGAAAAAACGTGCTAAAAACGCATTTCCAGGCGTTTTGGAGCTTTTTGAAATTTGGGACCCCTCGTCTGGGCGAAACCCCCCTCGACCCCCCACCTGAGGAAACCCCCCGTACCCCCCTACCCCCAGGTCGGCCCGGAGCTGTTACATGTATGAATATAAGATATAAAATACTCACTTCACTTACAGGATTCTTTCATAAATCTGTAAATAACGGTAAATGAGGGTTTGATTTAGGTTTTGGGCTAACAGTATTACGTATTTTCAGTGTTCTTCTACATTCAAATCTTTGGAGTGGCGCTAATGACAACGAATCGTTTTTGCGCTCTCGTTTATTCGTCTTACTATGAACTGGTATGAAGTTTACAGTGGTTTAACTGTTGATAATTTCAATCTTCGAATTAAAATTAGTTTAGCTGTGGAATGAACGGACTTTAAAGACGGTACTAGCAGTTCAGTGGCTGTTGCCCCCAATTCTAATGTTGCCAATGTTGCTCCCCTGCTGCAGAAGTCACTACATAAACGATGAAATGGAAGAAGGAATTCAAGACGCAACTGTACGTGAAAGCTCAAGTTGTCCCACTTAGAAACTATACAAATGTTTAGGCCCGCAAAGTCTACTGGTACTCCGATGTGGTGTTCGAGAGCTGTTTACTGCTCTCTCTGGTAGCGATGTACTGCGGAATGTTCAAGAGCGTTAGCAAGCAGAGGAAGAAACTGTCAGCAGCTAGGAGGACAACAGGAAAGACGTCAACACAAGGTCCACAAACAGGCCAAGCAAAACTGAAAGACAAGTGGCAAGCGTTCAACGAGCGTGCCGAGTATAGACTGGCCATATCCGGTTTCATTTTGACAGCTCTCTATGCCGTAATGGTAGTGACTTTCATCTTCTGGGCACTTGAGTTCACCTCTCAATTATTGGAATTCACTTTCTACTTGTCGAGTGACTTGTTTTCTGGAATCAATCCTTACCTTTTGTTAATGTTCTCTAAAAGCACTAGAATCTGTGCCCTGCAATCTCTGGTTAAATTGAAAGGGAAAATTAAGAGAACCCAAAAAGTCGGACCAACCGAGCAGGCCAATGATGTGTTTTTTGTCCAATAAGAAGTGACCGCAAGACTCAAACTAGTTTGTTCCCACAACTCGGATTCCACCCAGCGTAAACCGCAACAATCAGCCTGATAACCTAATCCCAGCCCAGGAAAGGATAGGAATAGGAAAATCAAAATTTTTAATTTTGATTCCTGTCTGAATCTATATTTCTGGACTATGCATGAACGAGTGTGTCTGTGGTAAAATTTTTTAGTTATTGTTCTGTGGTGTTTTCGAACAAAAAGCTATTAAGTTCATACGTATCTGAATTTTGACTGGCTTCAAATCGGTTTTCGGCGTTTGTGTGTACTATTGATTGTGAATTTTGTAAGCCCCTCTGCAAGTGACAGTTGTATGTATTTCTTTTCAGTGCATGCTCTGTACGTGTGTACATAGGTAAAATATAAACCATTGCTCTAGAGTGAATCAGTGGAACTGAAATTCATAGAATGGAACTGCCATAAACTTTGACACGTACGTAGCAGTAAGTCCACCAATCAAGCGATTGTCATGTAGGTGAAGAAAAGAAAAATTGCATAATTCAGTTGTATTGCAGTGGATATCTGGTGAGTGAAATCTGTTATGACAGTTTGAATTATGCACAATCATAGTAATTGAGCTTTAGTATTACGCAACCAATATCATTATTAACAGAAACAATCACCTCTGTGTTTGCGAGGCAGAGCAATAATTTGAATGAGTCAGTTCTCGAAAATGATATTGGCTTTGCAGACTCGATCACGTTTGGCGGTGAGTACAAGTTTCCAGGGAATCGCTAGATGCAAATCTACTAATAGCCTGCTTTGTATCGCGTGATCGATTGCATACTACTCCGTCTAAATTCTCTGTGTGCATGAACGGTTAAAAGTGTCGAGATTGCCCGAACCTTTCCATCGAATTTATTTAACTTCGACAACCAACCTCGTCTCAAAGGATTCGCTCATGATGAGAGATGAGCTGTGCTGACCAACCGGGACAGAAAGACCAAATTGGCTGAGAGCATTAAGCTGGGTGGACTAAATTAAAGCGGTCGAGCCTTCCAAGCCATGAAAGAGTGGAACAGCAGCTTAAAGATTGTCACCTTTCCTAACGACTACTTCATCCAGGCCTGTGCCATCCGTAACTTCAGACCTCGAGCCGGATGCCAAAGTCCAGGAATCGTTCCTGAAATTCTCTGGATCATCATAAACTATTTGAACGTGCCTCACCAACTAATCGCCTACGATGCCATCCCTCGTCTAGGCGGACCCGACGGAGTGCTTGCTCAAGTTCAACAAGGGAAAGTGGACACAATGGCCAATATCTGGGCCATGACTACAGTCAGACGCAAGACAATGCAGTTCAGCTATCCGGTGGACAAGTGGAAGTTCGTCATCATGCACAACGGTGTGCATGACGATGTTATCAGCTCCGCCAATTTATTGGTCAAGATGTTCAGTGTCAAAGTCTGGATAGCTGTCCTGTGCAGTTGGATTGTTCTCAAACTGTTCAAACTTGGCGCCAGAAAGGTCAGCTGTCTTGTTGCTTCCTCTGCCTTGCTCATACTAGAATGCCTTGGAAGTAGCTAGAGCTCCCTAACCACAGAGGGGAGTCGAATCGGGGGGTTGGTCCTTGTGTTAGTGAGGACAAACCTCACAACCCCCAGTCACGCTGATGTCGTTACCATAGATTTCAAGAAATCGCTGAATGTACTACTACATATGTAGATCCCAGGTTTATATTCTTTTGGCTCATATGCTCTCAACTGAACGCTTCAGATTATGACTGCAAAAACAGGCGACTCAGACCAAACAGCACCGCCTGACACGTGGTATCGTATAGCTCGACTGGACACTGGCTTTCTGATGGTCATATTCATGAACCTGTACGCCGGGACTCTCCTAGCCATGTTGCTGCAACGTCCCCAACGTACATTGATAACTGACCAATGGCAAGTGCTGAAGTTGATCGAACAGAAGGAGCTGACATTTCTTCACCGCTATGAACAGGACTTCGTCTTTACGACCATTACACACTCTCCCTTGCCCTATTTCAAACAATTCCGCACAGCTCTGGCCAAAAATCCTGCAGTCATTGAGAACAACGAGACCAAGCTGCACGACTTATTTGCTACTGGACGCTACGTCGTTATGGAGGTTGACGGGTTCGCATGCAACTGGCGACACTTCTGCAAACTGCAGGTTTGACATTTTTCCTTTGTCCGGTCTTCACTGACTAGTTCTTCAGTTGCTCAGCACAAATGGTCTGCCAACTATGGGGGTTGGCCTAATGTACAGAAAGGGATGGCACATGCATTCATTGATCAACAAGGCTCTGGCCAACTTCCAGAGCAGAATAGAGAGCATTTTGGATAAGTACACGTCTGCTCAGGCCATGACACTGGGCGCCAAGTGTGACAAAAGTGCTGAACTACAGACTCAGAAGTTGACAGTAATTTCCTTAACTGGGTCCTTTTCTCTGGTAGTGGCCGGCCTGGCTGTTAGCTTTGTGGCTTTCCTTGTGGAAGTTTGTCGGGTTTCCCAACACCCGCAGCAAGCTGAGCATTTCACAGACGATGAGAAGCAACGAAAAGAACGAATTATGAAGAAGTACTCTTTTGTGCAGCGCGAATCCATGAGCAACAACAGTTGCTACTCGAATATGAGCGTTTTGGATAGAAATTACGCAGTCATTGAATCAGATGACATACTCAATGAAGAGCAACACTACAGCCGTCCAAACCTTTACCATTTTTATTCTTACACTGGCGAATCCGATCTGTTGGAATCATCATCGATCGTTGAACCGGAGAAGCAAGCGATCAGTAGGCACCGGTCCTTTATGCGATCGATCAAAGGAAAAATCTGACTCACCTTTGTGATTTCTTACCTTTAAACCCAAGCTGACAGCTGTTGTAAAACTCTGCAGTCTTTAGGTGCAGCTAGTGTATCTGCTAATGTAGGTCCACCACAACAATGCCTCCTTGTCTTGAATCCATTAAACAACTGCCTTGGTGGAAAGTTCGAGCCGTCGCTATAGCTTTAGTAGCTTTTGCTGTAGTTTCTTCATCCTTTGTATTGTTGGTGACTTCGTGTGGTCAGTCAGAGGATGCTAAAAAAGAATTAGAGAATTATCACAGAAATTTGGTCAGGAAAGTAAACTCTAGGCAACGAAAATGGAAGGTAAAACAACTTTGTCCTTAATAAATTTGACGACTCAATAATTTTAAGGCTGAATTCAACAAATTTGCCATTGCGGCCAAGCAGAAGACCAGCTGGTCCTACAAAAGACAACCTGCACACTGGGCTGTTTATAACAACAAAAGTGTGCGCGCCAATTTTGAAAATAGCACGCTTGCTCATTGGAGCAAACTCAGATCAACATATGCAAACGTCACAAAACAATTCGACGCTCGACGAAAATGGTATAACTGCGCCAATTTGCACGCTGTACCTAATCAGGGAGGCTGCGGATCTTGTTGGGTACATGCTGCAGAAGGCTGCAGCAGCCCATAAAATGCGAATTTTAGGCAGTAGCAGCAGTGGGAGTCATGTCGGACCGAATTTGTATAGCGTCAAAAGGTACAAAACAACCGCGAATTTCTGCTAATGATTTAATTGGATGTTGCAATTACTGCGGAGGGTAATGCTGTTGTACTACCTGAGCCGATGGAAAACGTTTTACATTCCTAGATGCACAGGAAGTGCAGGTTCGCTACCAGCTTTCGATTTCTGGATTAATGACGGACTTGTAACTGGAGCATCTTACGGTTCGGATGAAGGCTGTCGGCCTTATAGTTTTCCGTCTAGCTGTGGCAGTCCCTGTTCACCCAAACTCTACTACAACGCTGTCACCCCCAAATGTCAAAAGGAATGCAGTCCTCAATATCAACAGGAATACCGAAACGACAAGTATTACGGTATCGCTCCGTTAACCTTACATCTTACTTAATCTATAGTAATAATGTAATAATTTTGTTTAGGCAAAATTGGTTATATGTTTAACACTAGTTGGGAAAATCATGGATTACCACAACCAGATCCTAAAATCTACAGTGAATAAACACTGATTTTCTCTTAAATACAGTAGCAAATTTGTTACCTCTAGATTTCGAAGAGCTGCTTAAAAAAGACATCATGTTGTATGGTCCAGTTATGGCCTGTTTCTATGTTTTTGAAGATTTTCAGCATTATAGATCAGGTTAGTTTGTTTCAAAGAATGTATGGAATATGTTACAACACATACCGCTACATTGCGTTCCACTTCGTTTGCGTTGCGTTGCGTTACGTTACGTTACGTTACGTTACGTTACGTTACGTTACGTTACGTTACGTTACGTTACGTTACGTTACGTTACGTTACGTTACGTTACGTTACGTTACGTTACGTTACGTTACGTTACGTTACGTTACGTTACGTTAGTGTTTCAGGAATTTACTCTTACCAAGCAGGTGACCCAATCTACGGTCACTGCACAAAGCTGATTGGCTGGGGCGAAGAGCTCGGAGTAAAATACTGGACTCTTACGAACAGCTGGGGTCGGAATTGGGGAGAAAACGGTAATTTTTAGCCATTCCAAACGACTCCTTTAGGCGAACATTGATCTGTTTGATCGCTTACACTAAAAAAAGTTTATCTTCGCCTGATACTATAAAGCCGCTCAACAACACAACGACAGCACACACATTACTAACTCGAAAAAGAACACAAACACATGGCGAACATATTTTATTGCCTTTATGTAGATTTAGTACGCAGTTCGCTCTTCCAAAACGACTAGGGTGATATAGAAAGGGTTGCGCTAATTTTTGCTCATGCTACTGTAATCAGAATGTCTTCGCTTCAGGACACTTTCGCTACAAGAACAATGGGGTTCTCTTTCCAGAGATTGTGACCGGTTTGCCATTCATATAACAAAATGAACAGATAAATGAATTTCATTATAACAGAAAATTTCACTACTGCTTATTGCGGCCAGCAGTCTGCCGAGAAATCAAGTCTGTTAACGGTACTTTGTATTTTGTAGTTGCTCTACTTTAGTACGTACGTACGTACAAATATTTTCTCCTATGGCAGTTTCTCCACTTACAGTAGAGCGCTCACTAAATCCCTTGAAGGCTCAAAACCTGCCTTCGAAGCTAATGCGACTGAATAATGTAAATTAATGAGTTCCCGCGAGAAAATACTCAGCATCATAACAGCTCACTTTCGTCTTAGCTAAGTGTCGTCATGTGCTCCTCACTGTTATGCATTCTGGAACGCTTGGTCGGACTTTTTACTGCAGTCTCACTGCCTGTGTACTTGTTTGTGTTGTGGGTTCTATGGAACCATCGAAAAACAGAACTGAACTCTTCATTTTTTGTACTCTTCTTTTCATTGGGAATAGCCGACGTCTGTCTCGTGCTGCACACCAACACGTGTCGCTATGCACTCAACTGGTTTCTCTACGATCAAGTCAGACACTCTGAATGGGTGCCCACATTCGCTAACATGGGTTATTGGGGTATGGTATGGTTCTGCACTAAATCACATTTTTATAATCAGTATGCTTGAAGCTCTGATGTTCATCCAAATTGGAGGAGTCGTACTGATTACGATCAATCGCTACACAGCCGTCTTGTACCCGCTCGAGTACGAAATTGTGAGTTTTTAGCGCTTTTCCAAATAAATACTGCATTTACTACGACACAGTAAATAAGTCTGTATGATTTTCTTTGCTAGTT